>JAJJID010000391.1:0-38112 GCA_022204955.1 Macrophomina pseudophaseolina | reverse complement strand
CGAAGGTCAATGGGCAGCGAGCGAAGGGCTCAGCTAGTGACGTCCGGGCAGGGATGCCTCCCCCGCGCCGAATCTCCGGTCGGATCAACCCAAAAATCCGCCGCACTTGACCGCAACCAGCCCAGCGCGGAGCCGATCGATCGCGCAGGGGCCAGCCTTCCCCAATCAACACCACGCTTTTACTCCATCGGCTCGACACGCAGCCAAATCCCGTTCATCGCGCCTGTCGTGATGCAAACTTGGTTCGCCATACCTATAGAGGCGGGATTAACTCTCACTATTGCCTTCAACCTGAGCATTCAAGCCCACCTTGTACGGAAAGCTAATCGAGCATATTGTTATTCCATGGCTATCGAGGTACAGTCCGTCCATCTACCGCTCTATTATTCGTAAATTTCAGTAATGCCTGCAGGATCTGCTTTCTAAACCCTTTGCTCGCATGCTACTGCCCTGGAACATCATTCAGGACGTTCTGGCCCACTGGATATTTGTCTGGTACGTGGCTCACCGGATTTGGACCCGCGGGCGGAGCTGCCTGCTGGTTAAGCCCGTACACATTTGTGATATCCATGCATCCAGCTGAGACCTCATCCCATAGGTCCTCCAGATCGATCCTGTTTTTAGGATGGAATGCCATGCACTGGTACACAAGCTCCACCAACCTGCCCGAATACGCCGGCCTCAGACGGGTGACCCCATCTACCTGGCAGAACCACGGTGGGTAGTCGCGCCTGCCATTGACCTCTGAGAAGTCGACAACGAAGTTATTGCTCGAGTTAATGCCGCCGTGCCGTTGGCCGCTGAGCATCTGCCACATGACCATGCCAATTTCCCAGACCATAGTCCATGAGTGGACCGCCCTGTAGTCTAGTGGGTCTGCGGCGGTAGGACCTGTCAGTTCAGTGTTCAGACGGTTGAGTGTTTTGGTGCAGTTTGCGGGATCAATCCAGCTAGACTGGAGCTCTTGTACGTTCCGTCCCAGCATTTCCTGTATCGCAGATTGGTTAGACAATGCCCTGTCAGGTTCGTGCTCTTGGCCCACACGATGCCGCTCAGCTTCAACACAGGGGATAAGCGAAAGCCTTACCGGCGCATACTGTCCCGGGGTTCCATATCCGTCAAAGTCTGGAGGATTTTGCCGTTGCCGCCATGGTGTTGCATGGTTTAGATCGTCCCTGCCCTGTTCTGTGAAAAACGCCAACCCGAAATCGGTCACTTTCGGCTGTACACCAGTCAGAGATCTGGACAGGGATATGGTTACTCGATGCGCAGCCAGAGGCACGTACATGAGGATACTGTCGTGCCCACAGCATCGGCTCTGTGGCGTTGTTGACATCTAAGAGGATGTTCTGGGGCTTGATGTCCAAATTCACAATGCGGTCCCAGCCTGCTCTCATGCCTCTAGCGGCATGGCCGTTCCAACCAACAAGGGAGACCTCTGTCAGAACTTTGAAGCAGTACCTACGATGCACGTATCAGCAAATATCCCCTTGATCACGTATCATGGCAATATCCCCTACCAAATGAATGGCTCGGGTATGAGTTGGCTCGACGCCTTGTAATGCGCAATGAGCGCGTCGAGATCCCCATACGGAACCCAATCCAAAGCTAGTAACTTGTATAATATGGTAGGGGCATAAGTGCCCGGCATTGTGCCGTTTATGAGGTTTACAACATGTGCGGGGCAATTGTTTTGGATCGCTCTGTGCACTAGAACCTCCTCTAGGTTAAGTAAATGTCCACCAGGGTAGAGGGGCGCGAAGTGGTTTGTCGTTGAGAGAGTCTTCTTGATAACCACAACCTTTTCGAAAGACGCTCAGCTTAAAATCCGGGTTGCAATACAAACTAGAGGGAAGATCTTACTCCACGTGTTACGTTGCTGAGCGGATCGCCTTGCCGGTAGACACATACTTGCGTGCCCTGGGCCTCGACGTCCTTCAATATTCTGTGCGGCGTCCATTGCAGTGCACCTGCGGGAGGCTGAAGGGTATTTCGAACATCATGTGCAGCGTGTCCGGGTCCCGGAGGAATCGTGTTATTGGTATTGTTTCCTGGGACCGCCGGCGCATTTGGTGTATGGGGCCCGCCAACTCCTCGAGACTGCTCGATGATGGTGCGACCCGTCTGGATGCGTTGTATGTAGCTGGGATGCATGTTAGGCAACTCTGCACGTCTCTGCGCCAGATACTGCCCTGGATGCTTGTCAATCGCGTTGCCCCAGCCAGCAAAGGCACGAGCAGGAACATACCGCGATGCACCCCTGTGGCCTCATTGAAGCACACGTGCTCATAGGTCATCACTCTCTCCGGGCCGGGGTGCATGTGTGCATCCATTAGCGGGACGTTCGGCCGCTCAAACCATAATGGCCACCTCTTCTCGACCCTGTATTGGTACAACCGTTGTTTGTGGATTGGGAGGTCGGCGAAAGCGGTTTTGAGGCCTTTTGCAAGTCTCTTGTCTTGAAAGTCATGAGTAAAAGGTCTTCAGCGCTTCTCTACGTTTTTTACATACATGTCGTGCTAGTCTTTCTGAGAAGTGCTGGATTGTACCGGCCATTGGCGAACGCAGGGTCCCGTATCTTAGTTTCTATGAACTCTTCGCGGGCATTTTGGTTGAGTAGTCGGACTCTTGTGTTCTGCGGGCGGGCTGTCGGATTTCGCCTCCGTCTTGAGGGCATCTTTGGACCGTTGGGTGCTGGCTTTGGAGCTCACCCCACATCGCATGGTAGTTTTTGAATGGTCATGTTAGACAAGGTGGTTTCGGAAGTCTTTGATATGTGTGGTCATTGCGACAAAGAATAGATAACGCCACGGTAAGCTCTGCATCCGATGTGCGCGGCGCACAGGCTTCCGCATCAGGAAATAGTCAAAAGAACCATCTGCATCAACCCAACTGACGCACAAAGGGATAATGCTGGGTTCGGAACGTAGTTCATCTAACAAGCATATTGGGAAGGTAGGTAAGATAATTAACTATGAGAGAGCAGGCCCCGTCGAAACGCGCCGTAACTTTCAACCGCATAATTCTTGTAGTCACCTAAGACTGAGTCTTCAAATTAACGCTGGAGTGAATCGGCTGCAACTAATGCCTCCTGAAAATCATCTGAAACAGTTCCAGCACGAAGCCCCCTTGGCACATCTTCTCGCGTCCACTACAAGCTGTATTGCCTGGTGCCAGTGACTGAATCAGACGTAGACGTGATGACCATATGGTTCGACTAAGGACTTTCGTAGATATGCTACTCTAATGTGCCACTAACAGAACATATTTCTGTGGAAAGAGAACTCATGAACTGAGGATGGAACGCAGCTGGCTTGGTCAGAATGTGGGGTCGTCGGAGGGGATGATGGGACTGGTAGTAAATGCCGCAAAGTGCGTAGCATGTCAGAACCTGCGCGGCTTGTACAACTTACTAAGCGTGTCGGCATCCTGCGACGCGTGTGAATGGGACTTGAATGTCGGGCTCACTAGGGACAGGTATATTCTGAGAAAGGAGTCGAGTGGCAGGACGGTTGCATAGGGAAAGACGAATCATGATGATATGTACTACCTGCAGCTGCAGGGAGTACCTCACCCGATGGCTGGATAAGAGGAGAAGTGGCAGGCGACGAAGAGGTGTAAATATTACCTGCGGCTATCGGCAAGATATCAGCGTACGGGGCTTATTTTCCTCATACGCAACCGTCAATCTGTCGGAACAAGGCGCCAAGGTATCACCATCCACCTGTGGTTTTCGTTCGGCGGTCGCCCCCAATATTTACGTCCTTCTTTTCTGCATCGGCCGGTCGTTTCAATACAGCAACCAGTCTCTCAAAGCTCCCGTGAGGAAACAGAATCTCACGCTGAAACGCCCCTTAACCCACCTCGTGATACTCAGCCGTTCGCCAGAGCAGTAGAGAGCCGCATATTACGAGCATTTCACAAAGCACTGTCTTACCTGCAGTCATCTCATCGCCCTCTCCAATCAGCAAACAGCAACCAGCAACCAACAGCCAACAACGGCAACAGCCAATGATGATCAGCGCTGCTGATACCCCGCAGAAGGCTGAGCCGAACCGCCTCCTCCAGAAGCCACGCATGTCTTAAGGGAGCCGGCATTTCTTTTCATTTCGAAATTTTTGCGGCGGCGCGCAAACCAAACTTTCCGCGCGGTTGGCCGGGCGGGCACTAGCAGAAACGGGAGACGGTGGAAACAAAGGTGTGGGAAGCTATAGCGCATGCGGTCATGGCGCAGGGTGCCTTCGTACAATTTAATTGCGTACTTGGCTGCATTTGCGGTGAGACTGGGTCGAGGAAGGGCTTGAAACGGGGTCGAATTGCGTGTGCAGTGAGGTGCGTGGGGTGGTGCGATGGAGCGAAAGGCGGGAAAGTTTAAACAAGTTGATGTCTCGGGGGAATGCAGGCCTCAGGGGGGGAAGGCACGATACGAGCTCGGCCGAGATTTGAAGGACGCATGGATGACTTGCAGCTTCGAAAAAAATGGGTAGGAGAATGGGGGAGGAAGAGGCGAAGGAAGCATGCAGGAAGGCGGAAGCGCGGACGGACTGAAAAGCTTGGTGGTAGTTTAGCGCTGGGGCCGGAGGCTTGTCTGCTTTATGCACCCGCCATCTCTCGCCCTCGTGTTTGGTGGGCCGGCGCTCGCCGTCTGGCTAATGGCAATACTTACAATGCTACGCTATCGCCCAGGCACTATGCATGCAAGCGTCCGGCGGGCTGCTGCGCAGAGAGACGAGGGTTCTGCTGGCTCGTGGCTGCGGCGACCCTCGGTTCCCAGGCGGATCTGTGGTGCCCCAGCAGGCGATCAATCGTCGGGGAGCGCCTCAGGCGAGCGGGCGTTGCACATAAAAGGCGAAGCGGCCAGAAGCGGCGTAGCTGGGGGGGGGGGGGGGGGGGGGGAAAGCAGAAGCCCCGACAATGGAGCCATACGAGCTGAGCAGAGAAGGACGGCGTGCCGCTGCTGCCGTGCCATGCTGCCAGCGCATGCGGTGCAAATCTGGGCGCAGGGACTGCGGCGGCAGAAGCAATGCGAGCTCGGTGACGGTTGGCCGAGGGCGGGCTGGGTGGATTGGGGTGACAGCGCTGCTGGCGGCGGCTAGGCTAGGCCTGTTCCTGAGCAGAAGGGGGGAGCCAATGGCGAGCAGCGGCCGAGGGCCAGCCCGCCACCACGACGACGCCGACGCCCACCCGCGCACCTCTCGCCGCTCGCCTCTCCCCTCCATCCTCCACTGTGCCGAGCCGCGCCGTCGCCCTGCCAGGACCGCGAAGCTTCCCGCGACACGCCGCCAGCGCATCCGCCGCGCTGGCCACCGAGGCCGACTGCCGACACCCACGATGGGGCGCTGTCGGTTGGCCAGGACGAGTGTTCGGAAACACGGCCAAGCTTTGGAACTGCCAAATTTAGGCGATCGTCGCATGGGACGCCCATCGACGGCGTCTGCCTACGGCAAAGCCTGGATCGAAGCTTGACTCTGGCCTGCTCTAACCGCCAGCCCTTGTGGCTTACTGCCGCTCGCATATATGACCCGCGTCACCTGCCCGCGCGAACACGATGTCGCGGTCAAGCCTTCTGATTTTCCGGCCTGTTCAGGGCCTTACTTTCTTTTTGCCCAGCCCTGCACCACCTCACTCGCTGTGCCTGGAGAGTGCAATCCTCGTGTTGCTGTGCGCCCTCGTCATCGCCCTCATTTGCATCTCTGTTTGCCATCCCGCCTGAGACAATCTCATTTCCATATCCATACCCTCGCAAGGTACGTCACCCGCAGCCCGATATCATCTCTTGGCCCTGCCTCAAGGCTGCAGCTGCCCTTGGCCCTGCCATGTTGTGCTGCGGCAGCTACACCAGCCACCTGCCCGTCAATCCAACCTACTGCAAAACACTCCTTCCCAGTACGGGCAGCACTTAAGCTCTGCCCGTCTCCCACTCGTCACGCCATCGCAACCTTGCCTCACTTCCTCCATCCGTCGTCTTTTCATCTCCTGCTTTCATGATCATCCACCACAAGCTACTTGGCACGTTCTATGCTCACTTCATCCGTCCTAATTAGGCCAGCCTCTCTTACCAATGAAGTCTTCCTTTCTTTCCTTGGGCCTCTTGGCTGCCTCTGCCAACGCCAACATCATCTTCAACTGGGTGCAGCCTCTCTGCGACTTTGAGGCTGACAGCTCAACATGTCTGCGTGGTCAACGCTGCAACGAGAATAATACGTACGCGCCGCGCCAGCAATTCCCGCAGCATGAGCTAATCCCAACTCTAGCTGCGAGGCCTTCGTGGCCGCCGACAACGACTACTCAGCATCTTTCGTGCGCGGTGGAGCTGCCTCTGTCGAGGTGCGCGCTTCCACTCCCGCCTACTCGCAGGACGGCAAGTGTGGGCCCAACAACGGTGGTCTCGTTTGCGATCCCAATAGTACCGTCTACAAGGGTACCTGCTGTAGCCAGTACGGATGGGTGCGTTTTCCTACAAACCGATGCGGCCTCAACCGCTAACAAACGATAGTGTGGAAACACCCCGGACCACTGTGGCACCGGTTGCACATCAGGTGCTTGCCTCTCGTCAAGCTCATCTTCCGTTGTCTCTGCAAGCAATCCTGTATCCAAGACCGTTGTCGCTGCCGCTGCCAGCTCCAGCGCAGCTGCCAGCACAGCTCCTCGCTCCGACGGCCGTTGTGGTAAGGAGTTTGGCGGTGCCACCTGTGATGCCAACGGCGCTTATGGTGGTTGCTGTTCGCAGTATGGGTAAGTCGTAACCCCCACGTGGCTTGGTGGGTTCACCTTCTGACAGTTGCACAGCTACTGCGGTAAAACAGACGGCCACTGCCTCGCATCCAATGGCTGTCAGAATGGCTGCAAGGGCGCATCCTCTTCTGCCGCCGCTACCACTAAGCCTGCGGGAACCACCAAACCCGCCACTTCAGGGTCGACGTCTTCCTCCACTCAGGAACCCGTGCTCGGATCCCCCACTGCATCCTCGGCATCTGGCTCCGCGAGTGCCACCGGCCAGGTGACAACCGATGGCAGCTGCGGTGCAAGCAACGGCGGTACCATCTGCGGCGACTGGCCCAAGGGTGGTTGCTGCTCCATGTATGGATTCTGTGGAAACACTACTTCTCACTGCGGTGAGGGTTGCCAGTCCGGCCCCTGCGCCAACGGCGCTTCGGTGCAGGCCCCTGGCGCCAGCCCGGCTCCTGCGGCCCCTACCCCTGGTACCTTCAAGGTTGTCGGTCTCTCAGGCGTTCCTGTCATGCATGCTGGTCTCCTTCCCAACGGAAAAGTCGCTTTCCTTGACAAGGTCGAGAATTACACCCAGGTCAAACTCTCCAACGGCCAGTACGCCTACTCAGCCGAGTACGACACGGCCAAGAATACCTACGTTCCGCTCTCTTACAAGACCAATGCCTTCTGCGCTGGTGGCGCATTCCTTGCCGACGGCTCTTTCGTTTCCCTTGGCGGCAATGGTCCCCTTGATTTTATTGATCCCACTGTCGGAGACGGCTTCGACGGCATTCGTTACCTCAAACGTTCCATCAGCGACGCTAGCCTTGATGGTCAGTCCTGGACAGAGCCTGGCAATAAGCTCGCCAGCAAGCGATGGTATGCCTCTGCTCAAGTCATGGGAGACGGTACCGTCTTCGTGGCTTCCGGCAGCCTGAACGGCCTTGACCCCACCAACTCTTCCAACAACAACCCCACCTGGGAATTGCTGAACGCCAAGGGTGTGTCTGACGGCATCAACCGGCCCATGGAAATTCTGGAGAAAAACCAGCCTTACTACATGTACCCCTTCGTCCACCTTCTCAAGGATGGCAGCCTCTTTGTGTTCGTTTCCAAGTCGGCCGAGCTTTTCGATGTCAAGAGCAACAAGACCACCAAGACCTTCAAGGACCTTCCTGGCGATTACCGCACCTACCCCAACACTGGTGGTTCTATTATGCTGCCCTTGAGTTCTGCCAACAACTACACCAGTGATATCGTTATCTGCGGTGGTGGTGCCTACCAGGATATCACCTCCCCTACCGACCCCTCCTGCGGCCGCATCAGCCCGCTCTCCACCAACCCCACCTGGGAGATGGACTCCATGCCCCAAGGTCGCGGCATGGTCGAAGGTACCCTCCTCCCGGATGGCACCGTGATCTGGCTCAACGGCTGCAATCACGGCGCCCAGGGCTTTGGTCTCGGCACGGACCCGACCTTCGACGCACTGCTCTACAACCCGGACGCCAAGCTCGGCCAGCGCTGGACCACGGCCGGCACCACCAACATCCCCCGTCTGTACCACTCGGTCGCGTTGCTGCTGCTCGACGGCACGCTCATGGTCACGGGCTCCAACCCGGTCGAGCAGCCCGTCATCTCGCCCAACAACAACACCGCCTTCCCTTACGACACGGAGTTCCGCGTCGAGATCTACACGCCTCCATACCTCCAGGGCGCTAACGCGAAAAAGCGCCCCACGGCCGTCGCGCTCTCGAGCAAAGCCCTCAAGGCTAACGGCAAAACCACCTTCACCATCTCCTTCACCGCGCCTGCCGCCGCAAAGGCCGTCAAGGTCGCCCTGTACCACGGCGGCTTTGTCACTCACAGTGTCCACATGGGCCACCGCATGGTGTATCTTGATAACTCGGGCTGGAAGGCTGGCGCTACCGCACAGAAGCTGACTGTCACCGGCCCGCCTAACACGAATGTCACTCCGCCGGGCCCGTATGTCGTGTATGTCGTTGTTGATGGTGTTCCTGCTGTCGGCCAGACAGTTATGGTTTCATGAGCATGCAGGAATAATTTTTTTTTCTTCTTTGATTGTATGTATAATTTTCTTCGATGAATGATTAGGCGGTGTGTGGTGAGTATTATTGAGGAGATGATGCAAGAGGAGCTTAATTTTATTCGCGCTATCGGTTGTCGATTGTGGCGGATAAAGACAGTACTAGATATGAAAAGGCGACTTGAATAGTGCAGGGGATGAATAATAATCAAACCAACGCCACGATTCATTCTGATTGCCTTATTGGTCGTGTGGCCGTGTTTGTGGGGGGTGGGGTTGCGGTGGTTGCTTCGGGGTCTTCCTCAGGTTTCTGTGACTGTGCGGCCATTTCACATAATTTAGGGGAATGCGGAGCATCATCTGAGTGGATAATGATCAGCTTTCTTGGAAACGGGAGCTAGACGAGCGCCTTGACCTCCTTTGTTTTCCTGCTCCTCGGCTCTGATGGAGAGGTTCACCTGTACCCCGGATTCCCTTTGGACACATTCTACGTTGAGAATCGCAATCGCCAGGGCGGATGGTTTGCTAGATGGCCTCCCACGCTCTTCTGTTATGCCAGCACGCTCATACCGCGAACCGTCTTAACATGTGCGAGCGATCCCGCTGGCTCTATTTATATCGGTCGCCCGAGTGCCATTTCCTTCTTGCTGGCGAGGGCACAACGACACGACTGTCCTTGTTCCCAAGGTTCAACATGAGTACTCCAGAGTGGCCTCAATGCTGCTTCAATGATTTGAAACTGCTTTCTCCGGGACGAGGAGCGGGATCTGTTCCGAGAAGCAGCGTGCTCAGGATGCGGTGGTGCTGAAGCTAACCGCTTGTCGGTGATTACGACTGTATCCTACGCCAAGGGTTGGATGGGATCACTCACCGCTTGGGTTCAATAATCGTTGCTAGTAAATAGAGATGCGAAGATCACATTCATGGCATATACGGCTTTGGTAGGAAGAGTGAAAAATGAGAAGAGGGCTCCATCGAGCGAGTCAGAGAGCTGGTAGGAAGTCCAATCAGGAGCCATGCCGTTCAGCAGACTACCACGCAGACGGCTCTCATATGCCTGGCGAATGATCGAAACTGTCTTTGAGCGCCCTCTGCCGCTTATAAAGGCACCCTAGCCGGCGGTCAGGTTTCGCACCGGTGATGCGGCCGTCATATTGGGTTGAAAATTTTTGTTGCTGGGAATATCATCTATCTTCGCTTCACGAAGCTGCGGTCGTGGTCGGAGAAGTTCTTCTGCTTCCTGAAATGCTATGTGCTGCGCCCTTACATATCCGTTCATTGCAGCATCTGGCACGCATCATAGAGGACGCTGGGTCTCCCAAATACCTTCAGGATTGCCGAAAATCCTCTTAAGTCAGTTCATGGCGCATTCTGGTAGAAGCTGTACAACATTGCATGAGCAACACTCACGTTTTCACCGGGGTGACAACTTCCGCGACGCTCTCGGCCAGCAAGAACCCTTTACAGGCCTCCATATCCTGCTGGAATACTCCCGCCGTATTGGTTGTTGTAGGATGATTCGACGCGCCGACCAGATTTAATCTCCTGAGGGGATGAACAATTACAAGGATCCTGGAATCATTGCTGACCTCCAGTGCGGTGGGTAGTCAGCTACGCTCTTTACATTCAAGAGCATTTTGTACTCCGCTGCAACCGTTGACGGCTTCAGAACCACCGCAAACCCAGCTTATGTACTCAAAACGTTCAAATGTCCACCATAACTTCCCCAGCCGGTCGATTGCTATGAGCCTTCCACTGCTATTAAGCAGTTCTCCTCCGAAAGTTCTCACATACTCGGTTTGTCCGACAGCGGAAAGATCTGGTCATGGCATTCAATTCAGGAGCCAGCTTCTCACATCGTGTTCACGGGTGCATGATATCTCAAAGGCTCTCGCGCAGACATCTCACCACTTCCGCGAAAACTCGCTTCCGCTAGGCCGTGGCTCCGTACTGAAAAGTGGCCGCCGGATGAAGCGTGAGCTTAGCTTATCTCAATGGCACTGGACTCGTGTCATGGACCGCCTTTGACGATACGTATTACAAACCAGGTCTTGGCAAAGACCGTCTCATAGTTCAAAACTCGGTTGTTGTGCTTAAGACGAATTATATCCACCTGGTTCGAAACGCTCGTGACTCTAATGCTTGCACCCCTGAACTCGGCTAAGTCATTATCGTCACGTAAGACTACCTCGAAAGGTGCTCGTACAAGCGTTTTCTTGAACATGCAGACGATAGTGCAGAGCACCGAGGCGTCAAGAAGATCTCGGCCCGTCAAAACTCGGGTATAGTCACTGTCGCATTTGCAGGTTATCGCTATCACGCTCTACACTTGAACGGCACCATAACTTCCCACGGTATGGAACCTAGAAGCTGTGGCGTACTTGGCCACGCAGAGGCGGAAGATGGCCACGCAGAGGCGGAGAGTCGATTGAGGGGGCTTCAAGAAATCACGAACGGAAGACAACTGGTACAAAACGGATGCACAAAAGGTCGCAAGATTTTGGTTCAACAAGGCAAACAGAGACCGGATGCGCTTCCTTTCGCTTGGCGCCATGAACCCAGCTGAGGCCCAGGTGCGGATCCGTATGATGGCCATCGACCGGGGCCCCACCGTCTTGGAAGAGGTTAGTGAGTGGATCGAACAGCAGGACTGTGAGTGGGATAATCAACCGGAGATCGCTGCTACTGATGCATTCGGACTTGGAACGCATTTCACCCCGATTGTGGCAGCTGGAGGATGGTAAGCACGCATTTCTCCTCTGCGAAGAGTACTGACTGGTAATGTCTGTTCTTAGCCACAGCGGAGGGTTTGTTTCGTTAACGACGAGCTGTCAGACAAGCTTTAGGGCTTTTGCATGGGCAGTGACTTATTCGCTCGGAAAATCAGTACACTCGTCCAGGAACATCTGCAAATGGTTGCACAAATAGTTATCAGTCCTAACTGGCTGCATAAATGCCGTGCCGATCCGTCGATCCTTGAAAATCCTTGAAGCAACAGCGAGGCATTCTCTTCGGGGCTTTGGTAAAAGTGAGCCCAGGATCGTTCCCAAGGTTGAAGTTGTCCAACGGCCAGAAGATGCCCGGCGACGATGATGTTCCGTTTGACGAGTGGAAGTACGAGAGGCGAAATTTCTTGTTGGGCCAGGATATTTAAGCCCGCGCTATGGATCTCTCGGGAACTGGTTTCAAAAGCACGAACTTGATGTGAGTTGCTTTGTATCTCTTACCATGCCTCTGGAGAGAGGTTCAGCGACGGGCAATCCGGCAATCTGTTCATGTTATGAAAAACTGAGACTCTGACTCAGAAACTGGGCCCTTTGTTCGTGTCGATTGGTCGTCGAGTTATCAAAGATGAGTTGACCGTGAAGAAACATCGCGTGGAAATTGTTATTTCTTGGAGGGTCCGGGAAAATTTCTGTCTCCTCTGTTCCCGAAAGTATAACACGGCTCACTAACGTTTGTCTGCCTCGCACGATGGGCTCTCACTATGCTTCGAGGGAATCAAAGAGAGAACTACGCGCGATGCAAAAAAGTGTCTGCACCAGTGTGCCGCATGTAACCATCTCATATCTCTTGACCATTGAGATGAAGTACTCTGTCTACCGCGCTTTCTTTTAGCAAACCCAAATACCGCGGAGAATCCAGAGCGCTGCGCCAAGGATCTCCGAACCCCGAAACTCCCATCATGACCGCCCTCCTCCTGCACTCGCCCAATTCCACAACGCAGGTCCGCTTCCCGTTGCTCACCCCGCCAAATCCTCCTGCTCCGCTCTCCCAATCCCGATCCCGAACTTGCTGTCCCGCCACCACCCCATGCTGAGGCGATGATGCTTCAGCAATGCCTCCATATCCTTCTGCGGCATGAACTCCGCGCCCTTCGGCACGACGGCCAGCAGATCCGCATCGACTAGTAGACTCGCGACGGCGGCGATGGAGCACGGGTTCTTCGGCAGAGTCTTATTGACGCGGAGCGAGAAGTGGACGACGAGCAAGCAAACGAGCATCAGGACGAGCAGGCACTGCAAGATGCGGGTCGGCACGGCGCTCTGGACGAGGCGGTCGCGGCTGTCGAAGACGGCGGTGGCGGAAATGCGTTGGACGGCCTGGTCGGGCGCCGGGGGCAGGCGCCAGACGTTGAGGACCTGGGCGACTGTGCGGCCGTAGGCGTCGTCGATGGCGGCGACGAGCCTGTCCTGGTTGACCGGGCCGACGATGTCAGCCGGAGAGGGCGCTTGCTTGCCGGCGAGCATATAGGCGAAGAAGCCGTCGACGTAGGCTTGCGACGGCGTCGAGCTCAGGTTGTCGAGTCGGAAGTGGCTGCCGTCGCTCGTCTGAGGCCGCAGTACGAAATTTCTGTACATCATCGTCGCCAGGAGCGGCGCGCTCACCCTGTCCAGCAGCACTGTCGTACTTTCATCGGGCTTAGGTTGATGACGGCGCGAGATCGAGAGATCCGAAGCTTCGAGAGTCACCTCCGCAATGATACTTTCCACGTATGGTAAGCATGTAAGCATGCTCAGGTTATTGGCCGTCTTCCCGTCCGCATCGGCTTGTCCAACTATTGCCAAGTATTGCTGCTCACGGCACCCCGCATCGTCTGGGGTCTGCAAATAGGAGAAGGAGCCAAAGTACATCCCCGGCAAGACCTCAACGTCCAGTGACATACTATACTCGGACTTATGCGCATCGCTGCTCATGAAGTCAGGACAAGGACGTGACATTGGGTTGGGGCGTGGATTGTGGATCGAACAACCTGGTTTCATTATCGCGCAAACCCCGACCGAATGTTCCAAATTTTGGGCACGCACCGGATAAGTGCTATTGGCATAGATCCAGTCCGTTTGGATGGCCGTGCAATTTGCTTTGGCTCTCACAGCCGGCACTCGCGCACTAATCTTTCCAGACCTGAGATCTTTCCTGGTATTGTAAGGTTCTGGCCAAATTGCTGCGAGGTGGGGAAATGCCAGATTACCGGTGGTGAAACCAGGCTCGCTGGCACCATCTAGTGCAATTAGATTCGCAATTGCAGTGCCCTGTTCATAAATATCGAGCAGCGTTCCACCACCCCGGCTCCAATACGGGTCGTACTGAAGCAGGTTTCGAAAATCCATTCCGAAGGAAGAGTTCTGCCAGAGCTGCATCTCGAGTGTACGCTGAACCGGTTGGGTATGGAAAACGCCGCTGACAAGAATCGGCAGGAACGATGCGGCGATCATGCCGAGTGACGATGCCACCGTGGGAATGTGACCGTGTCGTAGGGCGCTCCACAAGCAGTGAAGCCTTATCTTTCCGAGATAGTCCTCAAAAAGCACTCTGCGGCCTGAGGTTCTGGTATCATCTCGACGCAGTATATCATATGGCTGAAAAAGCCGGACGTTGAAATCGAAACCCGCGTACATCAAGCCGATGGATGCAAGCACGAAGGCTGGAACGAAAGTGGAAGCGTAGTTGGCGTAACTATCGGATAGCTCCACATCGATAATGCCGTCGTGTGCTTGGCCAAAATGATAGAGAAAATCGAGCGCCCCCAAGACAAGAAGTATGGCAGCGAATAAACCAGTTCTGAAGCAGAGTCGGATCGATGGAGGGATATACCATCGAGGGGTTCTAGTTCGCATCTCAACTAAGCGTGGCGTGTCCGTGGCCAGACCTGACTCTGCAACTATCCCAAACTCTTGCTCTAGTGCGGCCGACGGTCTCTCTGTAAGCCACAACCGGCCCATGCCTACTGCGTAGCGAACTTGCGCAATGTCCAAGTGCCCAGTTCCGCGCAGGCAACCAATAAGATCAGGACATTGCGCAACTACCATCAGCATACCTCCAATAGATCCAACATTGCATGGAATGCTAGCCTTAGGGACAAGTAGCATAAGTAGAGCGGTAAGACCAAGAAGACAGAACAAAAGCCCCTGAATTATGCCAAATGTCGACTTCTGTACTAGTAATCGGGATTCCGGGACAAAACGAGTGCCGTTTATGGGCTTTTCTGCCTGCGTCAAAAGGTAGAGATTGGCAGCTTGCGCCGCGACCGAACGGTACAGTTGCTCTGCCCCTGTGCAAAGCATGTTCGCGTTTGTGACGAGATCTGATGCGTTGGCACCCAGAATAGCCGTTAAGACCGGCAGTAGTGACAACCCCATGTTATTCGGTGAAAGATCCCAAATGGCGACAAGGTCAATCGGCGAGAGACCTAGTAGTTTACGAGAGTCCGCTTCGTCTGCAATTGTTACTTTGGGAACCGAGAAGCTAAGAGTCGAACCCGCCTTATCCGTTGTGTCAATTACGACCGTCCCAGGGGAGATGCCATAGTCTGGATGACAGAGTACACTTGATACATTAATCGCAGCCGGCCTGAGAGAGCTGCTGAACGCTGTATCCGTTGTTCCTATGGATAAAACGAAATGCGGCTTGTCGTCAGGGCGTTCCAGTACTGGCGCGGTGTCCAGGTTGTAGAAGAAGCCGCGAGCGAGACTTTTAGGTGCCGTGATATTGATGGTGCCGTAAGTCTCCGAGTGCAGTGTCAAATCCAAGTACAGTGAGGTTTCGTTCGGGCCACTTTCCCAAGGCGTTGCCAGGACGCGTTGCGCAGACAAAGGTTCGCAGCTAATTTCCCCATGAAACACATCCCTCTTGTTGACAAGTGTGGTGGTCTCAGATGCTTATAGGTGTTAGCCAAGTCACAGAATGGTGTCGCAAAGTCAAACCCACAAAGCGAGAAATAAATCGGCTCAAAGGCATAGTCCGGCGTGGTCCCCTTGGGATACGGGAGATTGTTGCTGTTGACAGCAAATACGCGGGCAAGCGGGCGGTGGTCGGAATGATGAGAATGGAACTCTATTGGGTTAATGTCAGTGTAAACTCCGACGACGACTGGATTGTGCTGCTGGCGCTCCATGGAAATCGTCTGCATAGCGAAAAGGCCTGTGCTAAGCACCATGACTAGCTGGATGATCATGCTGCAGGCGATTGCAACCGCGACACTCCGAGTTCCAGTGGTGCGTGCTGATCGGAGTAGCACGAAAGGGCTGAACGGGGAGACAAGGTCGAGAAGAACGCTGCATTCAGCAGGCTGAGGGCCCTGCGCCATTAGTTGCCACGGCGCGAGTTGCTTTGCGCGGTAGACGACTCGCCCCCAGAGAGTGGCGATCAAAGTTAAGCCTATAGAACATAAGCAGATAGGTCAGAAGATGGAAGTGAGGCGCAGAGCTTACCCGCTGTCGGTCCGTACTGCCAGAGCAGGTAGTTCCGGCGAGGCACAGTCCCAAGACCGTCATGCTTGCTCGAATAGCTCATGAGGGCACAAAACGCAACGATGAGCCCGCCATATGTGACTAGGAAAGCAAGTAGGACGCGTTTCCGGAGAAAGACAGGGTTCCAGCAGTCGGCATCTGCCTTTTCTGTCCTCACTTGGACAGACTCGGCCTCTGCATCGGAAGCCATTTCAGGCGCTGTTGATTTAGCCTGGCAAAAAGTGCTGACGCTGTTTGAAAGCGGAATAAACGAGTCGCGGCAGATTGCTGCCCGGGCGGGTCGGGTTGGAGGAGTTAAGCTGCCCGGCTGCGCTTTCTGGTGAGGTCGGGAGTAGGGGACGCGAGGTCGAGGAAGACATGGAAGAGAGCATTGTGACTTTGTGGCCATAGATTCATAGCATGACAGTAATTGTGATGCCGAAGTCGTCCCGGTGGATATAGATACATTCACAGCATAGACACGAGGGTGAGCGGTGTGCCGTGTTCCTGCTACAGGACCTCCTCCAAAAGCTAACTTCACAGCAACTCACTTGACGAGCACGTGAAATACTAGGCCAAGAACAATGCCGCACTTTTGGCTAGCCCCGTCAGTGAGCTTCCTCACCTTGGCATTTCTGTTGCTGCTGCAGACCACAAGTCTTTCTTCATGGTAAAGTATTCTGCCAGACTCTGGACAGGAACGCCCTCACCTCCGTGTAAAGCTGTGGCTAAGTAAGCAACTTTGGAAGGCAAATAGGCTGTATGTGCGACATGACGCATGCGAAAACGGCGGACTGATGACCGCACTGGACACTGAGTCTTCAAAAATCAAACGTAAGGATGCATAGGTGGTAGGGACTTGAAGCAGCTGTCCGGTCGTAAATTGTACTGAAAATTGAGGGACACCTGTACCAAGAGTACAGTTTCAAACCTCTTATGAGCCGTGCAGTACACAAAGACAGTATTCTCGGCTGTGAACTCGAGGTCGCAGAGCTGAGAGCGATTACACTTGCCACCCACGGTGACGCAACATGGGAAGCAAAAGCAGTCTGCCGCAACATGTCCACTCAAAAACCTTCGGACGACTAATGCAGCCGCCATGGAGTGTCGATGAGGCGATCGCGCTGTTGCTGACCTCACGGACGGAGTCCATTCTATCGCGCCGCAAAAGGAGCAGGGCGCCGTCCACACTACGCACCGCGGCCATCAGCACCAGTGACGGTGAACGTCAGACGAGGGAGAGCGAATCCAGGATCGAGGGAAGCGCAGGGCCGCCGTGCACAAATCCAAGGGAAAAAAAAAACATCGGATATCCGCGATCGACCAACGACAATCGGGGTCGATCTAGCGGCCTTCAACCAATCGAAAGACGGAAGGAAAGGGGCCGGGGTGTGGACATCACGCGAAAGTCGCAACAGAGGTGAAGTCGGAGCTGAAAGAGCGGAGTGAAGGCGTTGCGCGTGAACTGGAGCAGAAGCAGGTGAGAAGCCGGGGAAAGTACGGAGGAACGGTGAATCTTGCTGGATGCGCCTGAGGCAGAATGACTCGCTCTATCATCGCCTGATCTCGTGCCACGTTCAAACCCCAGGCCAAAACAATGTCATTCGTCAGCTTGTGATCGCAGCAGAGTCAAGTGTGCGCCTCTGTTTTGTCATGTCTCACAACTACCCGCGTCGCCATAATACGAACACTCGTATATGCGACGATGCAGGGTCGGTGGGGCAAAACGCGGAGTTTTCTGTGTTCCACGGACAATTGCGTCATACCCCAATTCGCAAGCATCGGTCGGTAAGCCAGGCACACCGATGAATGGCGCCCGTTCAATTTTGTTCAATATATGTTCGATGACTAACCGGCCCCCACGCTTCCAGGGAAACCTCATGCTCATGATTTGGAACCGGTACAAACCATCGGACCGGAAACCTCTACCCGCCGCCCACTAGAGGTCATGCGACAGGTAGTAGTGTACGCGTTCCACTAGGACTTTGGAAGTCAATATAGCTCACCGCTTTCAGGTGAGATTGCTATTAAGAGCCAAATCATTTTTTTCACATGCGAAAATGGGAGACGTATTCGAATTTGTCGATAGACAGTGGGTATTTGCATTAAATATATCTTCGTTTTCATCGTCTCCCTCCCTTCCTCCCTTGTCACCTTCTCTTAGCTGATCTAGGTTCTCTAGAAAATCTTTGAGAAAAGTGGAAAAACAAAAATTTGAGCGGAACATCCGAAGCTTCCTCCCTTCCCTTTTCCCTTCCCTCCCATCATCCAGTGAATTCATCGTAAAGATAGTAGTATGTTACAGTATAAATCATCAACCCAGCTCCATTACACCAAGGCTATGTTTGGTAGTATGTGTGACGTATGCACAGGTGTATAAACAGGAAACAAAAAATATTGGAAAATCAAACTCAGGAAACAGCATCACCTTCATGCCTGAGTCGAGGGCTCAGCCTCACCACCCTCGTGGTGGATGCTGCGGCCGCGAACGCCACCGAGGCCAGACTCCTGGTCCTTGACAAGTGTCCTGCCGCCGGGGCCCAGGTGCAGCGCATCGGTGTTGGGAGCACCCTCAGCGTTGAGAGCGCTGCCGTCCCAGTGAGCCGAGGTGATGGGGTTGACGTGCAGGATGTACATGGTGTCAATCTCCTCAAGCGAGCGGCCCTTGGTCTCAATCATGAAGAAGTAGACAACCCAGAAGAGAGCAAAGCAAGAGCCACCGAAGACCAGACCGTAGAGGTAGTCGATGTCGTTGGTGATGAAAGTGGAGAAGAACGAGATCAGGAAGTTGAACAGCCAGTTGGAGGCAGTGGCCAGAGCCATGGCAGTGGCACGGTAGCGGGCAGGGTACAGCTCACCCACGACGGCCCAGACAAGGGGACCCCAAGTGATGGCGAATGCAACAATGAACAAGCAGGTGAAGACAATCATGATCTGACCGGCCTGAGCGTTGTTGGTGCCGTCATCGTTGGGCAGCTTGTAGTGACCGACGAAGGCGTAGATGAACAAGCACATGAACATCCAGGCAGCACCGACCATGAGACACTTGCGGCGACCGCAGCGCTCAACAACCCAAAGAGCAATCAGAGTGGCGCCAACATTGACGGAGCCGAGAATGATCGAGGTGACGTAGGAGTTGGACAGTCCGGTGGCCCGGAAGATGGTCGTGCCGTAGTAGAAGAAGTAATTGGCCCCAGTGAGCTGCTGGCCAGCCTGCAGAACCATACCGAGAAGCGTGCGGTAAAGCATACGGGGGCCGGTGAAGACCTCGTACCAGGGGTGGTCGCCACCAGCAGCCTCGGCCTGCTGCTTCTCCTCAATATCCTGGATTTCCTTGTTGATCAAGTCGTCATGAATGTCAACACCGTTGAGGCGGGCCATGATGCTGCGGGCCTTCTCGACGTGGCCCTGGCGGTAGAGCCAGCGAGGGGACTCGGGCATGAACAGAATCGAGGAGCCGAGGAGGATGGCCCAGAGGGCGGAGAGACCGTTGGGGATGCGCCATTGGGCGCTGTTGTCGTAGGCGTCCTCAGTGCCGTAGGTGATCTGTGTGGGCGGAGTTAGTCGATGTGGGGAAGATGCGTTAAAGGACGCGGCGCGAGCCGGAGCTTACCATGTAGGCGGTCCAGATACCAAGCGTGATGAACAACTGGTACGAGGCGACGACGGCGCCACGGATGCTGGCGGGAACGGATTCGGACTGGTACATGGGAACGCAGATGGAGAGCGAACCGATGCCTAAGCCACCGATCAATCGGCCGACAGCGAATTGGGCCCAGACGTGCTCGCTGGTGATCTCGATGATGACACCAATGATGTAGAAGAAAGCCCAGAACGAGATGGAGAGCTTGCGACCAATCTTGTCGGCAAGAGGAGCGGACATCAGGCAGCCAAGCAGGGTACCGATGCAGAGAAGACCGACGACGGTACCGTTGCGGGCAGGTCTGAACCCGTCGGATTTGTCGCCAAAGCGGTTGATGAAGTCGCTCATGGCCATGATACCCGAGATCTGACCAGATTCGTAGCCGAACATAAAACCACCCATGGAAGCAATGGCGCCCATGATGTAGGCAATGGCGGGAGCCTTCCTGGCGGCAATGGGGCCAGAGCTAGTGTGAGCGTGGCCGTGGGGGAGCTCAGTCTTGGAGCCATTGCGAGGGGTGTCGGCGGGAGTAGTCTCGGCAGGCGAGGACTTCTCGAGGGCGGCGTCCTCAACGGGAGCCGACTTCTTGTTGAAGAGACCCATGTGGGAAGTTGTGGCCCGTGTATGTGAGATTGGCAGGCACGGGAGTGTGCAGTGTTTGTCTGTTGAGGGAAGTGTTGGAGAACAAGTGAAGAGGAGAGCAGCGTCTTGGGCTGGGGTGGAAGATTTATACAGCTGGGGAATGGAGAAAGCCGGGCAGTGGGTTAATCGGGGTTAACCATGGGGCAAAGGGATAAACAGCGGAGGATGACGGTGACCGGGGCCCATGCCGTCACGGGGCGTGAAGACATCTCCAGATGGGAGGACATGCTTGGACTGGTGGGGGATGCTACTACTCAGGCGGCCGGGTCGAGGCGCGGGCGTTGTGCGGACTGTCAGTCGCGGGTCTGGCGATGGTGCGTGAGTCGGCCAAATTGGAAGGCGGCGACCCACCAGCTCCCGAGAATCCGCCTGGCCTCCGAGCATCTGCCCACCATGCCCTCGCACACTCAACACCGTGACCACGGCAGCCCTGCCGGCTCCGCTTCCAGAAAATTTTATGGAGCCACGCGAGCTCCGATGCTGCACTCCGGCGACGGCGAGCGCGCCATCGCGCGGGCGTGCCCTCCTGCGGTCGTGATGTTGGGCAGGCGATGCGCATCTGCAGCGCATCGCAGACGCACGCACGCCCGCCGGCTGCTGCTCATCAACTGCTAGTCCTGCTGTTAGCGGCGCCATCGGCCCAGCATTGCCAAACAGCGTCCGCCTTGCCTGCCTGGGCAACCCATCAACGCGGACCGGCAGGGAAGAGTGCTCGTCGCCGATAAGATGCGAACGGCGGGCGGTTGGGGCCAATGGCAGCCGGCGCTGGACGCGGGTGAGCGATATTTCCATAGGGCTGAGACGGAAACTACGTACTTGGTCCACCACTGATCCACTGCTCAGCGGCCACATCGTGACTTGGCTGACGCCGCCATCAGAATTTTTTCTTCGAGAAGGCCGGCTACGCGCCCGGCCAACAGCCTCATCTGAGTGAAACAGCGCGGCGGTAAGTGCGAGTGCGCTGCTCTGGTGACGTCAGCGCTGACCACCTCGACAGCCGGCGCCTGTCAGCAGCGCGGCGGCATGGCAGCGGGCGGCGCGCGGCCCGGCGTTCGTCTGCCTGCCGAAGATCTGCCTCGGGTCCCGTCCCAACCAGCGCAAGTGGGCAACGGCGACTTTTCGCCCTATGTCTGTGGCTCCGCTCTGCCTGCCAGCTCGCTTCTTGACCGACAAACAGCGTGCCAGGCGCCGTTCCGTGCAGCTGGCTATCCCAATCTCTCGCGCTCGCTAGCCATGCAGTACAAATGCAGCGTTGTACCTCTGCCGCCTGCTGCGAGCGCCGGGGATCCTCGTGCGGGTGGCTGTCTTGGCGCACTTGGTGGCGTGCCGGTGCCTGCCCCTGACGCGAAAAATCTCTTCGGGAGCTTGAATCGCCTGCCGACCCGCGTCGCACCACGATGGCGTTGCATGCCAGAGCAGCTCTCCCGGGCAATTTTTGGAAGGTCAAGCGGCAGCCATCACGGCAATAGACATGGGCGAGCCTCGTGTTAGTCAGCGTCGTTTCTAGTTCTTGGTAGTCGGGTTCGGCGTGCTGTGCCGCCTGCTGCTTGCCGCTCGCTGCGCATCGCCGTGTTCGCACGAACCGCTGCCGTTCGGATTTGCCGCTGCGGCTCTGCCGTCACCCGATCAGCACACCTCCAAGACCCTGAGCGCGCCAGAGATTCACGCCACCCGGCCTGTCTTCACAACGCCTGGGCTGCCGTCAGAGGCGTCCGAAGCCTCAAGCGAACGCCTCGACCGACCGTCGGCGGGTGCCGAGGCAGGATTGCTGAAGCTTTCCTCGTGGCGCGCCTTGCTAACGCGCCGGAGGAAACTCCCGTTACATACCTGTGCGCATGCACGATGCGCTCCAGGACCATGGCAGCCGGCCCGACCGACGCTCACGTAAAGGTGGGTTTCGCGACATCAAGTTGCAACTTCGGAGAGCTGGAGCGCCAACAGCGCGTGTCCGAGTCCATGTTGAGCCTGGTGCCGGATCCACTTCCAATGCTCCTCTTCGGAGAAGCTCCACTTGGCGCCCTTCACCAACGAGCCCGATGGTAGGAGGTGGACAGACTGCCCACAGTGGAGAGTTTGCGTGGGAGAAAGGGGGGGGTGACGCTGGGAAATGAGGAGCCTCCGGACGGAGATTCTGCACTCCATGTCTCTCCGTTCGCCCACACACTCCGCAGTGCTTGCTCCAGGTCTCTCCATCTTCCCCTCGATCGCGTTATCAGCGTGCCCCAGACTCACCCACGAAGGCGGTGCACCCGGCGTGAGAGTTGCGTGTCCCAGTGAGAACTCATCGCCCCGCCTGGGCAAACGCTGCCCCGAGGGCGACCTGTGCCTCCAGACCTCCCCCTTTCCTCACGTTCTCGACTCCCTCGTTGAGACGCCAGTTTCGCCGTTTTCCCGAGGCTCGGACGCATGTGGGAGCGCCCGAAGTTGAGGCGTCGGAGATGAAACGCCATGCGGAGAGGTCGGGGTGCGGCTGAAAGTTGCTATTACGCAGTCTCCGAGGAAAAAAATGAGGCGACGGATAACTCCCTGCCCATGGGGTGTGCCAATATTTCGGTGTATGCCGCCAGTAGCGTAGTATGCAGTGTGCGCGTGAGTGGGTGAGGCGAGGCGAGCGAGCATGGCCACGGCGGTGTTGATCTCTGTCCAGATGCACTTCCACTGTTGGAGACTCCACGTCAACGCTGAGGGGCCCCTCGAGATGTCTCTCCGCATAGATCCAGCTGTATGTCGCGCATTTGGCCGGTGGCCCGGAGGTGATCGTAGCGAAGTGTGATGATAGAAGGCCAGGTGCCGGAGATTGCGGATATAACTGGGGCAAAAGCTGAAGGCGTCAGCGGAGAGTGGGAGAGGAGACTTGGCATAAGCAGCAATTACGTCGCACACGCGGTGGAGGTGAAAGAGGTGAGACATAAGCTGGAAGAGAAACATCAGACTTACAGCACCGTTGGTATTGGGCTTATCGTGGCATCGGTTGCGTTGCACGGTGGCTGTCCCAACGTGGAGCACACCACATATGCCGCCTGCCTGGCTCAGGTTTGTTTGCCTGGGGATATATCTTTTCATCGCGAGCTCCGCGCAGCCATGGCGGTGTGTGTCCAGCACCTCTCGCCAAGGCAATCCTCATCGTGCTCCTCCGGTCGGCGAAAATGGGCATCGGTCCTTCTCGGCAGCGCGGCAGCGAAAAGCGGAAGCGACGACGGCATCGCAGGAACAGCAGCAGGCAATACCAGCTAAGCTGTGCCTGCCGCTGCAAATTGTATGAGTGCGGCCATCTCAGCCACCATTTCGAGCGTTGTGTCGACCACCCAGACTGCGCGCACGAAGATCCATGGCACTTTCCCCCAGCGCCGGGAAATCTCACGGCCGGGATGTGTCGAGATTGCCGAGAAAACGAAAAGCGATGTCGACGCGCGCGCGAAATCCAAGAACGAACGGGCTGAGGCAGCGGAGCGGCGGGCGGAAGTAACGGCAGTCTTATGTCGAAGCTGCGATGAACAGCGGGTGGTAGGACGGCGAGTGCGAGAAACTTGATTTCATGCGGTGCCCCGTGGAGAGCGGTTGGTTTTGTATGGAGACGGTTTGTGGAGAAGTCCGGGGGGCGGATCCACGTTTTGTATCGCGCGCGTGCGCTCGCAACACTCTGCACCGAAGGCTGACTCGCCTGTTCAAGCCACGCCGGCAATGCATTCAGCCTGAAAAAGGGTCCCTGGAGAAATCCGCCCCTTACCCCAGAATATCCAATCTGCAATCCCGCGATATACGAAAGCAGTTGACCTTCCGTCCGTGTGACCCTCAGGCTTCTCCACATTGACCAACGGCGAGTCCAGTCCCCAGCCCTCATGGCCTCACGGCCTCCCGCTCGCGGCCTCTGCACACCTTCCCCTTGGCACCCGATCAGAGATCTTCCCGAAGCCACCAGAATGCTGGTGTCGAGCGGTTACTCCCGCTGCGCCTGCGTCCAGGTTCCTGCGCAAAACCAGTCTTGAGTCGAGCGCCCATCTCCCGCCCATACCCACATGTTGCTTGATCCAACTTCACCAGGGAAAATCGTTTCCGCGAAGTCCCACACACGGCTCCTTCGAAATCCTTCACTGTCGTCGCCCCTCCACACCCTCCCTCCACTGTTCGTCGGACGCGCAGAGACGCCTTCATCTGCTGTTACCTCGGCTCACGCTGCGCCGAAGCCTCCTCGTCTCCCGACATGCGCCGACACGTCCGCGGGCCTTCCCACCCCTTAATGGCGGAAGTCTCCCCCGACTGGATGCCTCCATGCCCGCGCCGCAATCCTGTCGCACATTACTTGCTCTGGACATAGTCTCCGTCTGCCTAGTTCCAAGTCTTTAGGCTTCAACTTTCTTTCAACTTCATCCCCTCGCTTGCACCGCGACAGTAAGCCGGAGCTAAATGGCATTTCCGCCCGCGAAGGGGCAAATGACGGCATGCCTATGAGAAAGAAACAAAACATTCCGTGAGCGCTTACTCAGAAAGATCAAACCGATTAAAAGCAAAGAAGCTCGACTTCTCGTCGGATGGAGAGTTCATGGTGAATTCATCTCGATAACCTCCCTGATCCCTGAATACCCTGCTCGATTGACATTTAAGCTTCTCACGCACCCCGGACGCGGTCTGCTGATAGTGCAGCAAATAACACAGGGTTTCAGGAAGCACGCGACTGGGAGATCACAGGGCTTCTTGAGTTTTCTCGCTATGACGGATTTTATCCCATGAACCTTTTTTCTTTTTTTTTTTTTGGTGCACTTCTGCAATGGGATGGGAAGTGTTGGGACATCGGCTCCCCAGCTGCCGTAAAACCTCAGGGATTGTCGCACCCACGGCCGGCCTTATTGCAAAGAAGCCTCTTGGGGAGCTGCATGCCGTTATAACTAGGCTTGCGCATATGTGGAAGTAAGAAGTCGGCATTGGCTGACCGTTTAGCAGGCGCAACACAAAAACTGGTAAGGGGCACCTAGGACCAATATCACCTGAGACGGAAATCGGGAAGAAAATGGCAGGCCTCATATCTTCCTCGCACATGCCGGGCTCTCCGCATCCAAATAGTTTGTCCTGGCCATCCATTCAGTGCCCTGATGCTTCCCTTCGCCAAAAAGCTCTTCTTATTTGGTCGCATGAAAGGCTTAATCGAGGCTGTTTTCGCGGCACACAACCTTAAGACCGTCATTCAGTGTTGTTCAAGGAGATCCACGTACCTATCACCACCATCACAGTGCAACATCACGCATGCCCCCATGAGCAACTAGATATATTCGCCGATCCTCAAAACATGCATCAACGTCTCGAACGCAGTATCAGCGGCTCAAGGTATATATCTTCAATCCGTATGCCTAGCCAAGCCCTCGGCCCTGAGGCAACGTCGAACCATTGAACCATGCTCTGTGCCGGACAATCCACTACTCACCCACACGCGGTAATCGGCATGCGCATAGCATAGGAGCTTGGATCTGCATCAGTCATGCATCTAGCTCGACGAGGTCTGCCTTGATCTGATGAACAAAGCCAAGACATCCCGCTGTGAGACGGAGCGGAGCAACCTCCAGCTGCCTGTGACACACGGTCTCGAGAGTCGATCATCATCGCGACACGTTGCCCGCAACTTTAGACGAAGACGCGACAGAAGCTTGGGGGCCATCGCGTGGCGGGTGGCCTGGTTTTCTCGGAGGAAGCCGCACGTATGTAAGCATCCTTCATCCATCGGCCGCCTCGTCTACCAAGGAAGAAGGAAAAGAGAAGGGTCAGGGCCAGCAGTAGCGACCGGGGCTAAAGGACGGGAGCTAGTTCAGTGACAGAGGTGTGGGGTAGGATCGCCGGCCGGCCGGCCAACAAGCTTCAACCCGGAAGCCAAGCAGCGGGAAAGCTATTTTGAACTTCCAGCTTTGAAGGCGCGGCTGCAGTGCTGTGAGATTTTCTCTAGCGGCCCTTCGATTACTCGACGCCACGTGACAGATCGTGCAGTAGAACAGTGCCTCGCGCGATTTTGCTCCCTTGTATTCGCGCTGCCGCGTGGCTGTGAGCGCATGCTCATACATCCTGCCTGAGCCTGAACCTTATCAACTCTTGCAGTCACATACAAGATGATTAGCACAAGTGATGCATGTAAGCCGGCAAGGGCGATGTATTTGCGACGCAACCGATGACCCCAAACAAAGCTAACTCGAAAAGAAGAACAAAACAGTTAAATGAGCGTAAAGAAGAGATGCAAAAGTAGTAGCCAGTTCGTAAAGATGTGCTGTTTCCGCTGAGGGAATAGAAAAGCCCCAACGATATTACTCTGGCGAATCCGCACAAAAACTAGTCCTTCCCTTTCGTCGTCGCTGCCACAGGACTATACCTTAAGCAGGACCATCTAGTCTCTTCAACCGGCGGGTGTCATTCTTTTGCCCCCTCCCCCACCCCATTTTTTTTTTGATGTAAAGCTTCACGCACTGCAGGCAGAAAGAAAATCGCTTAGTAGCCGCCGTAGCCCTTGGTCTTGGTCTGACACTCGGATTTGGACTTGACGACAGAGGTGGTGAAGGGCTTGTAGCTCGTAGTCGGGCACAGGCTCTGCGAGTACGATGTGGTGACGCCCTCAGTCGGCTTGGTAATCACGGTGGTCTTGGTAGTCTTGCCGGTGCCGACGCTCTGTTCGGTCTTGGTAGTGACACCGACCTCGCTGGTGGTGTAGACGGTAGTGTAGGTCTGCTCCGTGGTCAGTGGGCGTGGCTGGCGATACTGGATGAAGAGCTGTTGACCTACCGTGGTGATCACTTTGGTCTTGGTCTCGGTCTTCGTGACGGGCTTAGTGTAGGGCTTGGTATAGGTCACAGTGGTGGTATAGGTGTAGGGAACCTCGGTGGTCGCAGTGTAGACCTTTGAGCCGTGGGTCTGTGTGTAGCTGGTTAGTGATCTGCCAGTAAAGCAAGTGGGAGCACGGGCCGGGCATACTGTGATGACGACGGGAATCGTCTTCGTCCCAGTCACGACGTAGGCAGACGAGGAGGTGATATAGTCAGTCTGATACTTGGTAGTGCAAATCGTCTCCGGTGGGGGAGAGCCGCCGCCGTAGCCACCCTCGGAAGTAGACTTGCCACCGCCACCGGGCAGGGCAACGACCAAAGAGCTGCTAGGAAGTCAGCAGTGAATTCTCTAAGACGAGCATGGGGAGCTTTTACGTAGAGGCCAAGAGGGCGAAGAGAGCGACCTTCATGTTGGAAAGCATTGTCAAGTGATGGATGGAGTTGAAGATGGGAGGTTTTAGCGATGGCTATTAGGGCAGCTCTGGTTTGGAGATTCGCAAAGAGGGCTGTTGAGCGAAGGAGAAGCTGGCTGATGCTGCTGATGAGAAGCCGTTGGAGCGAGAACTGGCCTCTGCTTTATAGTCGCTGTGAGCATGGAGTAAACAGGGAACGAGCGTGGAAGAAGGTCAAGCTGAGGGCAAGGCCAACACATTGTGCACGATCAAGACATGGCGTTGGCTCGTGCTCCTGGGATCAGAACTATAATCGGGTCTCCGCACATTCTCGTGGAGGTGGAGGCAGCTCATGCATGCAACGCAGAGACAGCGTGTACCATGGACAAGGCATCAGTCAAAGTCGGGGGCCCGGGAGATGGAGTAGGCCACAAGAGCAAAGTTTCGTAAGAGAAACCGGCCATCTCAGCTTGAATTACCGGAAGCTGAAGAAACAGAAGCATTCCGCAGTAGGGACAGGGGCTCTACGGCACGCTGGTGCAGAGAGCTCGCGGAGCAGGCAGGGCCGATTTCCTGAAATAGCAATGGCATGAAGGCTGAATGACATGGCACAGGCTAATTCTGCACGTCATAGCACTGAGCTGTTGCTCAAAGTAATAAATCGATGCAGAAAGGACAGGCATCATCAGAGGAGCAGAGGGCGGGGAATACGGGGCGCTGATTGCACCGTAGGCGTCTCCGCTTGCTCTATGGGGGGCGGGGCAGACGATTCGAGTGGCACCATGGCAATGTTAGTAAGGCTGGACGAACTGCGGCGCAGGTGATAGGAGCACAACGTCAGGAACCGGCCGCAGTGGGACGGGAAGTTGTCGGGCGTGTTCTGTCTGATCGGAACTCGTGGCCCAGACGGAAGAATACGACAAGAAGACCCGTGTCATCGGGGCCAGCTGTGATTGCCAGGCCGAAGCGCGGCGCAAGGCTGGACTCGGCCAGAGACGGGGGCGGAGAAGCGTACGGCGTTGCGGGCAGTTGTTGGCGGTGCGGAGAGAGGGTGGGGAGTGGAGGGCCAGGGTCCAGGGCAGCTGCAGCCAATCACGAGCCGCTGCGCGCTGACATAACCGCAGCACGCCTGATCGTCCCGCGCGCCTCAACGGGAAGTCAGCCAACTCTCTGCCATCCTCTTCTCGTCCGATGCCGCTTCCTCGCTGACTGCAGTCATTCAATAGTCCCGAAGCTTGCTTGCTCAATTGCCCACTCGCCGCCCCGGTCCTCACTCCCACGCCCGCCTCAGCTCCCCAGCCCTGCAGGGACAACCCGTCGACTCGCCCGAAAAGGCTCGCGACAGCTTTTCAGCCCCAGTGCCTGGTCGACGCTGCACCTCCCGAAGCCGCCTGAGCATATTCTCGGCCACAGCCTTCCGCTGCAATATTTGCTGCCTATTTCCCGATCCGCCCGCCCCAGCCCACCCCCAGACTCAAACATGCCTGCTGGCGCAGAAGAGCCGCAGAAGCAGGCGCAGCCACCCGCCTCGACCCAGTCTTCCTTCCGCGACGCCTTCACCACCCGCCGATCGCTTAGACAACTCGGTCTGTTCTGTGCAGGCGCCACTTTCTTCACCGCTGCCACGTTCATCACCCGTCGCCAGATGGTCCGCCGTTTCAGAGCATCCATACCGCCCTTCTACCACCCCAGCAACCTGCCTTACGGCGAAGCAAACGGGGCGATGGAGGCTTTCGAGGCCCTGAACCTCGCCACGGTCAATGTCGTTAGCGCAGCCATCATGCTAACCGGCGGCACCATGTGGGCCCTCGACATCAGCACTCTGGAGGACTTGAGAAAGAAGGTCAGGCATCGCGTTGGCTCTGGAGACGAGAGGAAATCAGACGAGGAGATAGAAGAATGGATTGCTGAAGTTCTTGCCCGGAAGGATATGAAGGAGGCCGTCAAGGCTGCTACCGGCATCAAGCTGGAGCAGCTCTTGCAAGATGCCAAGGAGAAAAACGGCGAGCAGAGCAGCGGAAGCTCAGCGAGGTAACCTATACAGCATTCGCTCCCTTCTGCCCAGAGCTGCTGTGCTGTTCATGAGGATGGCCGTTGTGGCCTTTGCGCACGACCTGCCTCACCGGTATCCGAAGAGGCTGGCAGGCGCTGCCCGTGCGAGCCGGTATTTGTTGCACGTTTATGACCGCACTCGGGCTTCATCTTGAGCTTCGAGGTTCGCGATTGGTGGTGAATCAGCCGCGCTGGTCTCCTCGACCGATCCATTCCACTCCATGTAGTATTACCACAAGCACCACAAGCACCACAAGCACCAACGTCCTCGCCACGTCGGACGCCACGTGCACCAGGTTCTTAATTCGAATGGCGGACTCCTGCATAATTCAAGAAACCAACCATTCAGCCTTCCTCACCTCTCGGAACGCGAAAGCGGCCTTGTGCTCGCCTACTCGCCATGCTCTCATGTGGAAGGATCCAGCCTGGCGGGGAATGACGGTGAAGGAGTGCGTCGGAATCCACAGTTCGAATCCCTCCGTTTTACAACCATCGATGCTGTAGCTCATCGCAAATGGCGCACAGACAAGCAAGAATAGAAAACGTGGATTAGCGCGCCATCATAGTTGCGCCGCGTAGAGCAGCATGATTTGTGGTTTCCCCGTGAGCCGCGCACCCACTAATGTACGGCTTCCTTCTCCCCATACTCCTACCTCGATGATCCTTGGGCGGCTCGGCTCAGATGTCAAGACCAACAGCATATGGTGCATGTGGGCTTTCCCGCTCGCTTTTCGCTTCGTTCAACCTCTTGCGCATGTGTGATTCGGTTCCGGTATTGCTGCTCAACGGGCGACCCCTCTGCATATGACCAATCATAACTACACAGTCATCCACCCGTCATAATACTTTGACCAGTCTCTAAAAATAACCAACTGACCCAATTATCGCTCGACTATTCGACCACATACTGTCTTTCCTTCCGCGGTCGGCTATATGCCTCTCGTATCCGTTCTCTCGACTTCCAGCTCACACATCACGAGATCCAGCGATCCCGCACCTGCGCGCCCAGCGCATTTTCTGCCCGTCTCAACCTTCCCCGCGTTCTACTTCCCTCTCTTCCTCATCCGACCATCCCCTCCTTCTCTCACTCAAGCCCCCTCCCGAGCACCCTGCTCCTCTACTCACCCTTACCCTCCCCCTCTCCCTCCGCTTCCTCCCCCTCTCCCACCCTCACACCCATCACCCCATCCCGATTCGCCCTCCACACGCCGCCCTCTTCGTCCCCGAACTCTTCAAGCTTCCAGATCTCGGCCCGCTCCTTGCACCGCTCCAGCGCCTCCTCTCCGCCCCGCCACGCCGCCTGTCGGTGCGGCGATGAGACCGCGATCAGGATGCTCTCCTCGCCAATGGGCACTGTGCCCAGGCGGTGCGTGATGGAGATGGCGGTCAGCGCGTGGGCGGTCTTGATGTCGCGCGCGAGCGAGAGGAGCGTCGTCAGCGCGAGCGGCGCATATGACGTGTAGGTGAGCTGTTTGACGGGGCGGGCGGCGAAGGTGTCGCGGGTTGTGCCTAGATGGGTGGGTGAGTGTTAGTGGACTGCTTAGGGCGGTGGCGGGGTCGGGGAATCGGGGGAGGTGGGGGGATGCTTGTGGGGCAGATTCGATGGAGGTGGAGGAGTCGAAGAGCGGTGGGCTCTGATTCATGGAGCGTAGCGGATAATCCGCTCTCACTGTTTGGGCGGTGTTACGGAGGGGCTCAACTTGGCGCGGGAGAGTCAATCCATGCCTCCCTCACGCGCTGTATCCAGGCATGGTCATGTTGTCCCATTCACGGCTGTAGCAGAGCCTGCTGTTCGACACGGATTTGGATGTATAGATAGCCATTCGTGCCGGTGATTTCGCAGGGATCAGGCCGGCTGAGTTTCGTGGCTCAGATGGGTCCGTTCTCTCTACTCGACGGACCAAAAGGACACCCATTCATGCTTGACCATGTGTCTGTGTGCGCCTTCGTCATGCCAGATGGATCTTGATCAGGACAGTTTCAAGGCCCGGGTACAAACGGAAGGAGGAGGAGGACTGTCAGACCGGGTTTGGCGGGAGGGTGGCAATGGGCGCTGACAGGCGAAAGCCAGCTGCACAACGTACTGTACGAGCGCCCAAAGCAACCACATGCATCCACTTCGAGCAAGACAGAAGAACCTGATTGAGCAATTTCTCCGTCTGTTGCTCGGAGGAGAGGATGGGATCGTGCGGAGCTGAGGTGAGCCGAAGTACGGGCCATCTCTCCCTCTTTGCGACTTGTGATGAAGCACATCGCATGCCAGCGACAAGTCGAAGGGAGAGAGCAGGTAGAGTGGATGGTGGAGGCATTTGGCGTTCGAACAGGGATCAGGGATATTGCGGCGGCAGCGGAAATTGACGGTGCAGGTAAAAATGCAGAAAGCGAGGAATGGGATGTTTGTAGAGGGCAAGGGTGTGGTGGGGGGAGTTATTTGTGGCAACAGGCGGAGGAATTTTTTTCTTTCTCTCTCTCTGGCTTACCGGCGAAGAGGACGACGGCGCCGGCCTTGGGACTCTTGACTCGCTGCATGACAGACACCACGTCCAAGTGGTCGTAAGTCAGTTCCACATGGATGCCGTCTTCTTCCCGAAGCATGGGCTCGGAGCTCGTTTCGGGCATTGTTGTGGTGTGGACTTGATACCCGGGTCAAAGGGAGTGGGAGCAGGAATTGAGACCGAGACGCGGCGGTGGGAAGGGTCCAAGACACAGGATGAGCGAAATGGTGGATGAAGATATGCGGGTCAGCCTCAGCTGGGTAGGAGAGTAATGGTGGGGGAGCGACGTGGGCGTGAGCGTGGGGCCTTCCTCGGTCTCGTCCTCTCGGCCCTGCCGACACCTCCGTCATCGCTCTCTCACCACCACCACCGTCGGAATCATCAGCGCCCTCGCTCCAGCTCATTCTCATCAACCATCTCAGACAGAACACCAACTGCCGACTGCACGACCTCGCACTCCAAGTCCAGCAGGAAGCTCGGCCGCTCCGCGTGTCTTGTCCGAGATGGCGCTGTCAGGAATTCGACCGTGTGTGGCGCGTCCGGTCTGGAGTGCGAGGCGCAGTTCATTCCACGTCGACTTTTGATCCAGGAGAAGATGATTCGGCTCGTCAACCTGATGCTCATCTGGCCGTTGTTGACAGCCAACGGTCCGACGCCCGCGACTGCACTTCCATTGCTTTTTCCCCCGCCCAGCCCATCCGGCTCCGCTGCCGCCATGCCGCCCAGTGGAGTCGCGCGCCCAACAGAACACCTCCCCGATCTCCCCAACTTCTTCTTCCACCGCCCTTCTGTGAGATGGGGCGCGATCGCGCTGTGGGGCGATGCGCGGCCGTGGGCCCCGCAAATGCGAGGGCAAACCCATCACATGGCGACCAGAATGTGATTGAGAATCGCCGACGCATCCACCTGAGACGTCTGCTTGAACCTGGGCGACCTTTCGAATCCGGCTCGAGTCTGAGACCTTATGCGCCTGTCAGCCCTGAACGGGTCATGACCTGCTGCTCTGGGAGCTGCCCACCCGCAAAGAATGCGAGAGGCCGCCGGCTTCTGCAAGGCGACTGTCCCCGACGTTACTGCCACGGCTGCCCTCAACCGCCTATTATACAAGGTTGGCTTCAACAGTATCGCAACCGCATGCGCGGGGAGTTGGTTGAAGCATGCATCAAGTCGCAAATCTCTAGGAAAACCGACAACATGACGTCTGGATGAATGCTTCAACTGCCACCGTAGAGTAATGACGAGTTGCAAGACTCCTGGCACCGGCCCGGTGTGCTAAAGCGCAACAATTCCTGGGGACGGAGGTGGATCACAGAGAGCAGACTGTATGACACGTCCGTCGCACAGGTGGTTCGCTCACTCGTAACCGCGGCCCAGGTCGCTCGTCTTCAGCGTCCCGCCGCATCAATGCTCGAGGGTCAACTGAGCTCACTGGGAGTCCAGATCCCGGCCATCCCCGGCGCTTACGCCGATTGCCGCTGCAGCCCGCCTACGCGCCCGTCCACGATGCGCAAACCGCAATGACCACAAACGACCGTCCCTACTCTGCTCGCCTGCTATTCGTCCGCCCACGAGGCCCGTCTCCTTACGGAGACGACGATTCAAAGTTCTGCTCCCCACAAGGCCCATCGTGGGCACGGCCGTCGGCCATGTTTATCTCGATGTCTCGGCCTTCTCTTGTCTCATTCCCCATTGCTGTGCGACCACGTTTTTCTCAATTGCCCGCGAATTGCAGCTCGCTTCGCCCCGTGTGGATCCTTGTGCCCCATCCCATCTCATCTGGATCTCACTCTCGCTTGCCGGATGCACCATGCCTGCGTCCGCCCGGCAGCGCCGTTGACGATCCATTCAAAATTCTGCCTTATGCTGCACGCAGTCGTTGCTTTGCCAGATCTCCCCAAATTTGCCGCTCCGCCTACCTGCGATGCATCACTTCCTGCGCCGCGCTTCTCACCCACGCAAGGCACGCTCCAGCCAATGCCTGTGCCCCTTACTTCGATCGCCGCACGCCTCAAAGACAACATTGAGTACACAGCATCAGCTTTACGCGCGCTGCCCCGTGCTTATTGGCCCCTGCTTATGGCCATGCTACTGAGCCCAAACAAGGGCCAGACAACGTGTCCGGAATCGCTCACGCATGGAACCCAGCCTGAGTCCAGGGCAAAGGTTCACGTAACGCCAGACTATGCCCCCCGGTCATGGAGCCACAAGCCCAAGCGAACCCTTGGTAAACAGAAGCCTTCTTTTTTTTTTTTTTCCTTGGCCCCCTTGAGTCCGGAGAATGGGACCCCCCTCCCACCGCACATATATGATCCAGTAGCTTCCCGATAGTCTTATCTGGAAACAGCCTCTGCATACTGCTCCTCAGCCAGCCGCTGCCCTCCCCGTCCGCACTGCCTCAACTCGCCCGGTCTCGGTCCAAGCCAAGGTCTCCCTCTCTTAAACATGGCCGACCTCGCCGTCCCCCGACACCCGTCGGGCCGCTGCTCCCCCCACAAGAGAACGTCACAAAGCGGAACCCGCTCCCACCCTGACTCAGTCATTTCCGGAAATTCAACACCGCCTGCTTCGCCCGAAAGGACCGCCGAGTATTGGGACCGCTGTGTTGAGAAGCTGGAGGAGAAACGTCGCTTGCGACGAGCAGCCGCTGAGAACTCGCCGGAAGGGAAGCCATTGACTCCGCGCCAGACGAACAGGATGGTCGTCGACATCATTTCCAGCTATAGTGACGATTCTTCGTGCCTGGCGCCTGGCGCCTCGCTTCACAATCACCCCTCCTTTGATTTCGGCTTTCACCATGAGCGAGACCGAGCAGACTCGGCGCATGATATTGAGACTATCGCCCAGGCACTCGAGCTGTTTCCCAAACCCCTAAGTACTACAAAGAGCAAGCACAACCACAGCTCACGTCCAACTTCATCCATAAAGGTCCAAGGGCTCCGGAAGGAGGGTCAGACGCTGGCGTCCCCGGTACCCGCAAAGACATCCCCCAAACAGCAAGGGCCTGAGCCTTCGAAGAAGCCTCGTAAATGCCCTCCAAGGCCTCCACGTCCTGAGGAGACATTTTTCATCGGCCTCCCTCTCACGCCTTCTCCGCATCCCAACCGCGTCGTGCCCAAGCCGACTGCGCAACAAGAACGCCGCTCCGTTGCTCCCCCCAACATCAAAGTTGTCCGCTCTGACACCACCCCCCCTTTTTCATGCAAATCTACTCCTGTACTTCCCAACCTGGAACCCCAACCCCCGATCCAATGTGTGGAGTCTACACCACCCACCACGCCTGTCCGGGATGCATCCTTCGCGCTGCAACAGCAACTCATTTCTGTTTGGGAAGACGATGACGACGATGATGAGGACAAGAAGGGCTTAATGGAATATGTGCGCCGCACTTTGCATGCGAGCAAGACTTCGTTCTCCGCAGATCGTGAAAAAGACGCGAAAGAGAGGGAGCGGGGAAAGGAGAGGAGGAAGGGGAGCATGGATAGCACCAGCAGCTCTGAAAAGCGACCTTCTGGCGACCGGAGGAGGCGAAGCACTGTTCGACAAGCCATGGTCCGCGTTTTCCGCTGCGGCGACAGCAAGGACGAGCGCTCATGATCCACAACTGCATTTTCCACTGCCCTCAAATGAGCCTACTTCTGTACAGCACCACCCTTCTGGACTCCTTAATTCTTTTTTATCCTGGCTCCTGACGTACTTACTGATGACTGGCGGCTTCTTGCATGCTTGAAGGAGATACCATTCTTCCGTACTTCATTCCCCCTGGACTTATGACATACACTTCCGAATATTGGAAGGCATTCTGGTACATGCTGGAAGGGCACACCCTTTTTTTTTTCATTTTCTCATTGTTTTCGTAGCAGCTGAGGCGCATCGGATTTTCTTTTTCTCACGGTGGTATCAAAAAGGTTTCATCACGAGCTTCACGGCCTTGCATCGGAACGACTTGGCGTTGATGGTGTTTGCTTTTCATCTTGAGGCGGATGTCTCTCAGGATTTGATGAGGACTCAAAAGTATCATTTTACGGCAGTATAGACGGGTCTGCGTATTTTCGGCCTTTAGCTGCTTTCTATCTCGGTGTAGCATCATTACGAGAGCCATGAATCCACGTCTTGCACGTCATTTCATTCCATCCTGCCAAAGTGATGACGCAGCATACAACGACACCCTGACTATCCTATTTCCCAACAGTGAGCCGTTCCTTGCTGGGCAACCGCAATTCCTCCTGTCCTTCTATTCTACTTACCCTCGCACAATCCTCTCCACATTCCTCTCCCTTCTTCTCTTCCCTCGCCTTCCTCCGCTCCCTCCCTCCCTCCCTCTCTCTCCCTCCCTCACCCCGCTCACCCAGCGAACGGGCCGGCCCGCATCTCTCTTCCACTGGCCCCTTGCCTCCGCCTCGTCAACAGTTGCACCAGCCTCACTACCCCACCCAGCCTCCTTACGTCGCTCTGGCCTCTCCTGCCCTGTCATGCACGGCTTGAGTGAGCATGGTAGGGATGCCAAAAGTCCAGAGCAATAATTCTCAGGCTTTGCCGGACCCTGTTGCGTCTTGGCCTCTTTGCTATTTTTGAGCTGGCCACATGAGACCACACGTTCCCCCCACCAAAACCCCAACTCACCGCCTTCAGGGTTCCGCCTTACAAGGATCATCATATGCGCACTACCCGAAGCGGCAACTGTCGAAAAAAAAAAACAAAAAAAAAAGCCCACCAGCCGGCTTGAACGTTCATGCCCATATCCGGGCAACCCGTCAAAGCTCTGAAACAGACCAAACCATCTTCCTCTTTTCCCGGGCGAACCGATAGAACGGAGGAATGTTTCAGAGGGCGAACCCGTTATCCTGGACGTCAAGGTGGACGCATGAACTGACCGAAAATGCTCTATGCGCTTTTCGAGTCGACGAATTTCCGCTGCAGCCATTCGCTGAGTTGGCGCAGCTGTAGGGAGCGACGACAGCAGCATCTCCGGCAGCCGCGACTGAAACATACCACAAGATCTGGGAATTACACTGCACGCATGGACAAACTGAACACAGTCGACATGTAGGAAAAGATGATTAGGCGCCCAGCGTTCCCGGGAGGCGAGAGGATCCTTCCCGCTGTAGCTAATTTCGCTGATCTCGCATGGCGCATCGAGGTTGGGATATCTTGCGTTGTTTTCCGTCCTCCTACCGGGTACCTGGTTCGATCTCTTTCCCCCCCTTTTTTTTTTTGTTTGCAACACTGCGAATCGGATGATGTGCGATGCGGCTGCGTCGCTGCCGCTGCCGGCGGTTGTCTACTGTTGTCTTGCCGCCGCGTCGTGGCCGTCCAATGCGTCCTTCAGTTCTCCCGTTATAGACATGGAGAACAGTTCCATGCGAAAGCGGGCTTTCATTCAGCTACCACGAACGAAACGGATTCGAGTGGGCTGACCAGAGCACGCCGTATCTTAGCAGGCTTGCACAAAATGCAATAGCCCGTTACGCGCGCGCGCAGAGAGGCTACATGCGTACAAGGATGTGTGCAGCCCATGCATGCACGCACGCATCCTATACCCGCCGCACTCTGAGTTTTTCGTCCTTCCTCTCACTCTCCTCTCCTCTCCGCTCACGACCCAGCCCCCACGTCGAATGCTGACTGGCGGCCCGTACGGCAGCTGCAGGATCCCACCAGCCCATCCTACTCTATCGCGCGTCCCACCTCAGCAGCAAACTGGAAAAGGCCAACCAACCAACTCTCGTCCCCCCCCCCCCCCCCCCCTCTTTTTCTCCGCCAACCCAGCCCATTCGCTCCAGAACTTTCTCGACTAGCCCTTCGTAGCAGCCAATCCCTTCACGTTAATCCGTCGTCTCCCTCTCCCGCCGTCCTCCACCAATGAGTCCTCCCACTCCCGTGTTGCCCTTTCCACGCACTCACAAACCCGGCGCCATGACCTCCAGCCGGACATGAACGGGTGTGCGATGCTTACCCGCAGCTAGCATCACACTGTCGCAGCCGCACAACGTCGCATACCTATCCGACCTCTCTCTCGCTCTCTCGCTCTTTTTCCTTCTTCGTGCGAAGGAAAAAGAGAGAGAGAGAGAGAGAGAGAGAGGGAAAAAAAAAGAGGGGAACATCCAAAAAAAAGG
>JAJJID010000390.1:0-38321 GCA_022204955.1 Macrophomina pseudophaseolina | reverse complement strand
GCTCGCATCTGGGTTTCTATTTCCAGCAGCCCAGAGCTTGGCTTCGGCATCGGTGCATCGCATTGCATTGTTTTTGCTTGGGGGTCCTTTGGGAGGGCGCTGGATCGGGCAGTTGGCGCGTTTCACGCTGCATCTTCCGCCCCGGCGCCCCTGACGCTATCGCCCGGTCAAGCAGGGCCAAGAGCCGTGCCGTCTCCGCGCAGATCTCTGGCGATGGACTGCTGCTGGTCACGGCAGGCGTCTGCGGGGATGGCGCCACGGGCAGCGCCCGTCAGCTCGTACCGCGTGCGACGTGCTGCGCTCTGGGTTGGCAGCCGTGTAACCGAGCGCTCGAGGACTGCAGCGGCCGCCCGAGGTCGCCCTCGAGCTCGTATTGGTGCGGAGGCAGCAGGCCGGGAGGTGACTGGGTCTTCGCCTAAGGACCGCGGGCGGGCTGTTTCTAGCTTTGGGCGCGTTTCGACTCGGCGCGGCAATCAAGCGGAAACAGGCGACTCTTCGGCGGCCGCGGATACAGACACGAGCCCTCTCACGAAGGTGTGCCGCTGGTCTTGGCTGTCGTGACCTGCGCCGCTCAATCAACGCGAAGGAGCGCGATGGCGTGGTTGTGGCCAGAGATTGGCCCGCGGTGCCAGCAGTGGAGAGCTGGAGGATCGCCTCACGTGCTGCGCTAGTCCCATCCGGGCAACACTGGCGAGCGGAGTGGGCAACAGCAAACCCCACTCCACCACCTCGCCCACCGAAACGCCCGCCAACCCACTCATCAAACAATCCCGCCCGCTCGGCCCAATTTCCTCGCTGCTGTTTGCGCCATCGTCCGCGCCCGCCTCCTGCCCTTCAGCTTGGCTTCCGGAAGGCGGCGCTAGGATGGACCGCTAATCCCCTACTGTGCCAGCCATTAAGGAACTGTCCAACGAAAGAGCCCTGCCGTCAACTGCTGAAAGCCCTCGGAGCATTACGCCAGCGTGATCTTTGCCCCTTCCCTCCGAGGTCCATGTTTCTGCTATGCTCTTGGCGTTTCTTGTTTTGGAAAAATTGTCATTTGCCTTCAGCTCCAGCTTCCTTGACGTGGACTCTCCCGTCGAATGGATCTGCTGGACGCGCCATGTAACCTACATGTGCTGCTTCCTCTCCTCCCTGCTCGAGTCTCTAGCCATAGGCGTCTCAAGTCGTTTCGCATCAAACTATTTAACCCTGTCCTTCTATCAGCCGCAACTTAACTTCAACTTGGCCGTCCAAGAATTAGCGCGAAGGAGTTGATCAATCTTGGCCTATACTCTTGGTTACTCTATGCTATTCAGCGACGAGTTCTTGGTTTCTTGCACGAGGCCATGTTTGCGCCCTTTTCCTTGCAAATGGTAAGTAAGCGCCACTATGAACTCATCGAATGGGAGTTAGAACAAAGCCACCTTATCAAGGAGCACTTCCATCCGCCACAATGTCGTCAATCACACCACCCAGAGCCGCTCAGAATTCCCGCAAATTACTCCCTATACCGAACAGAACAATGAGCTGCTCTTCGAAAGCATCACACCTACGCAAACTATCAAGTTCCCTGTCAGGCATTTTCTCCAACTGGCTAATCTCTCCCGCATTTTCATTGATTATGAGTTGGCCAATACCCTCTCTGCGGCTGATCATCGCTATGCTCGGTTCGACGAAGCTGATAGCCGTAACAATCATCAATGCCAATAAAGTTCCCATTACCGCAAGCACGCCTCGTACATGATGATGAGCTCGGACAACTGCCCCCTTCTTCGAGGGCTTTTGCAACCCCACTTGATCTCCCAAGTCCTCATCAATCTGTTTGAGTATTCATGTATTTAGGGTTCAGTAGCGTGGCTTGGCAGTAGCAGGTATAAGAATGCACCCTTCCTACTACTGCTCATCACCTGGAATCTCATACGGGATGTGTGACCTGGGTTCATTAGGTAATACAGCTGTTGAGGACAGCGGCAACTGTGAGGCAGCGGCACCGAGCTCACTTATGCACATCCATACCAACCTCCCGGATAGAGGCCATGCCCGATCAATCTTTACTTGGTCTTCCACTTGCCATCATCTCCAACGATGCCGCATATTCATCCAACAGTACTTCTCCCTGGCAACCTTCAACCTCTGCTTGCATTGCCTTTGTATCTCATCTTTGACCTCTCCCCTCCCCCGCCAAATATCCTCCTCCCTGGGGCTTTTGTCGGCAGGCCAAGTTGTCTGCAATCAGCCGATGCGTCTCCCCCATTGAATCGACAGTCAGCGTGTACAGCGAGTCCCAATCGACGTTCAGCCCAGATTCTCTAGGACCAAACGTCACCCTGTCAATCCAGTCCGGAAAGCGTAAGATGAATGGCGTGATACTGTACGCAAGGTTTGGCAGACACATGCGTATTCGAGTCTCGGTATCCTTATTGCTTTCAACGTCCTCCCGAGCCACGTCATCCAAGACTCCGCTCCGCACTTGCTTGCCGATGTGAATGCCCTGCAGGACTGGGAGCGTGGACAGGTTAAGGCTTTGTCGTTCTCCGACATCTGCCGGCTCGTGGCTGCCCCATTGGCTGATTCGTACGCGCTGGATTGTTGGACGTGCTTGCAATAGAAGCCAAGCTTCCGTAGTAGGACAAAGAAGATCATCGTGGAGATCCTTTGCATCGTTGAAGACGACAATGCCACGGCGTAGAGCAATGGTCGACAACACTTTGACATATCCGTCATCTTCGGTTTCTCCTATTGCACATCCTTCGAGTTTTTCGGAGAAGATATGTGAGATTTTATTCTCTGAGAGTTGACAGTAATTCTGAATGGGAATGGTCCCAGTGTAGATTTTCTGCGTAGCTGAAAGGCAGATGCCTCTTAGCTTTTCGCGGCAATTAAATCTGTCCTGGAGTCATTGGTACTCCTAAGAGCTGCTACTCTACGTTTACGTTCTGACTTACCAGTGATTTGGCACGATCAAAGCTTCTGTTCTCTTCAAGATGTGGCTTGCAGGGAAAAAAAAGAACCATCGAATGAGAAGTCTAAGGCTACTCAGCTAGGTGGGAACTAAGTCATGATTTCAAGCTCGTGGAACTTTGTACGCAGTTTGGGGTGAGTCCCCGAACCGTAACGCTGCAACGAAAGTCGGCTATGATAACGGTGCTGTTTCACTGCCTGGAAGGCCGTGTATTAGTCTTCATTACCTACATTCATTGGCGGCGTTTTAGCCGGGAAGCTAATCATGCGAAGATAATCCAGATGTTAATATGGATTTCATTCACAAGGGTTAATTCCTGTTGGGACAAGTGCAGTGACAGCTTATTCAGTGATAAAGGCATAGATTGGCATGCTGTTGGAAGGAAGAGGCCGTGGAGTGGCATTTTATCCTGCCCTGCATAGACTACACTTTGCAGGAAATCAAATACAGGTGATTTTCCAACAATTCCAGACCCCAGCTATCACATAAAAATCAGTTCCTTTCATATGGAAGTACTGTGGCCCTCTCGGAACAGCACGGAGAACGGAACCTGGGCATGGCAGGTCATGAGATCTGTGAAGCTTGGAGCGAGACGCCTCAGATGGAAGAGGTAGGTAGAATCACATCATGTAGGTGCAGGTCAGCACCAATTGTAAATATCACAAAGATCATGGACGCTCAGATGTATCTGAAGCGTGCAAGAATGAGCGTGTAGAGAATCGAACGACGTGGCCCAGCAGCGTGCAAGCTGAATGGCAAGGTCCCAATCGTGCAGCTTAACAAAAATAAAATATAATTTAGCGTGTGGGCAGCGCCAATCGACGATATTGACTTCTCGTTATTGACGGGATGTTCAACCTCTTTTTCCCAACCAGAGACATGCCTGCAGAATTCTGCATGTCTCCATCATTACCACGGCTTGCTTCCCTTTCCCAGCTACCTCGCACCAGGATTCCTTGCCTGATACGGTTACATATTCGGTGACATCGGCTTCAGTACTTTGCTGGACTCCTTTACGGAAGGGAAAGAAGTGGCACACTGGCCCTATTGCCGCACACGAATCTTTTTTGCCCGGTACCCCGAGGAGCTCGCCCTTTGCAATGATGCGTACGACAGCTCAGTATTGATCATTGCAGCAAACCACTTCTGGCTCACCTCGAGCGGCTTAGTTAACCGCGATCTTGGCTACGCAAGTGTTGCGATGCAAACAACATTACTCATCAACAAACTCGACGTTGGCCGCAGTCCCTCGATGCTCTACCTCGTCGCCAGTACGTCCACTAGGTGGAGCTGATATCTTCGTTTCTGCATGCGACCGCCGCGGTCTACGCCTTGGTCTGCGTCAGGGAGTGCTTCCGATCTTCTGTTGGAGCACCCGTGTGATTCCGTATCGGAGGGCTGATCGAGCTCATTCAGGATCGCATGTTGGTGCACTAGTGTAGATATTCACGGTTAAATATGCATCTCTCAGATCTAGATGGGGAGGCACGGGTTTTCTTGGCCAAGGGGTGTGTCGGGCGGACGGTAGAAGCTCGTAAAGGTCTTACGCCGACCGAAGTGGCGGGAGATCGTGATGTATGTCAAACCACCTATCGGGTATCTGACGTATTTGCTGTCAAGTAATTCAGAGCTAGACACTCGTACGAGAAGGACCCAGCACTTTGGGTAAGATGGTGCGCGCCCACCGGGATTGGGAAGGATAGTTACTTGGAGAAGGACGTGTTGGATTAATCACGTGTTTCAAGGTCTCCTTATTATCGCACCACATCGTTAAGGTATCCTTATATCACACCACATCGCTTAGCTACAATCACTCGTATAAGAGGCGGTCGGGTCACCAACCCTCTCCCTCTTCATGCCAATCAATGCCTTTCACTACTGAATAAGCTGTCCCATCACCTGTTCCAACAGAACGGTTTCATGACGTACACGTGCAGCTCAATTATATATAGCTTACCACTGAGAAGAGATTCCGATTTATTTGCCCGAGCAGCGGTGCTGAAATATTACTAGTATAGTTTGTCCTTGTCCGCAACCATGCTGCCCTCTACCAACGTGATGTGTCCTGGAGACTGAGCAGACTTGGCATCGCCCACGAGACCAGGGATTTCTTTCAATAGAGTTCTCGTTTGAAGACTCTCGAGCGTGTCAACAACACCTGCTGCATCCTTCATCCCCTCAGCTCGGTCTGCCCCAAACGCGAACAAGCTCTGCGCATGCAACGCCTCCGCCCAGCGTCTCCGAAATCCGTACAGCAGTGTGAAAAACGCCGACAGTCCCGCCCAGACCGCAAGCATGCAAAGGATGACGATCGACGGCACCCTTCCCTCCGACAGCACCGTCCCGGGAACCGCCTCGGTGACGTTTTCGTTGACGTAGGGCGTCAGGTCGTCGTACATGAGTGCCAGCGCGTAACTGGCCAACGCGCGGTGCACCGACCGCTTTAGCTGGTCCGCTTGGAGGTATGAAGTTTGAACATAGGTGCTCAGGCTAGTACCCTCGAAGCGCACCTGCAAATTCGGCAGCTGGCCGACAGACAAGAAGGCGTCCTTGGTAAACGTCCTGAAGTCTTCCTCAAATGCGCCCGCGAGCAGGTACGAAAATATGAACGGCATGCGCACGGCATACAAATCTTCGAATTGGCCAGAGAACAGCGCAGTATTTGTGCGCTGGAAGTCGGTGTATGTGGCGGTGCGGGCGTCCAGGCGTGCAGTGCCGACGGCGGAGGAGGAGCGGCAGCGGACGCCGATTGCGACGGCGTTTTCTGTGAGCTGTTGCTGATGTTCGCTATCTTTCAGTGCTGGGACTTGCAGGTTTTGGATCGGGAGGTCGATAGTGGTATTGTAGGTGTTGAGCGGCATGCGCGGGAATGCCTGGTCGCTGGCGTTATGGCCGCCCGGATCCGTCTCGATATACTGCCACATCAGCACTTCGTGAAGCCTGTCCTCTTGAAGTCCTGGATACTCGATGGACGAGTCGTTACTGTAGAATCCGCGAGTTTCCAGGCCTGTGAAATTGAGGTCGATCGCGAACAGTGTTTGCGTGTTGCTGCCCAGCTTGTTCCCGAGCGGTGAGAAACCCCAGCGAGCTGCCGTGTCGTTGAAAACATAACTCTTGTTTGTTTCGCTTTGGGAAGGATATGTCAGTATCGTGTATTCTGAAGCGTCGGTGACTACCGAGCAGTTGTAACGGTACGCCAATCCCCAGCCGACACCCGATATGGGGCTATTGCCTTGCGCTGGAAGGAAGATCGTTGCAGTTCCATCATCGACAGGCATGCTGTTGGGTGTTGTTGCAAGATGTGGCATTGCCTGGGCTGACGTTGCGACATCTGGACTTGTGTATATGATGCCAAGGTTTGGAAGTCTCAAGTCTGTCGCTGACAGCCGAAGACCTTTTGCAAGCTCAGCAGCTTGATCATTTGTCCTAGAATTAAAGTTGTGATAGGTTCTTCCAGAGACGGTCGGACGGCTTGTGGATAGAACATGGCCGCTTGCCGGCTCCAAGGCGATACCAGAGAGAGGAATTGCGATGAAGGGAATGGCGCTGAGTATCGAGAGAAGCCACCACGCACCAGAAGGCCAAGGCCTTGGTAATTGCGGCGAAGTCCGTAGTGGAGGCATTCCTTTGTGGAAGTGAAGTTTTATGGGCATGAAGTTTTTTATCAAGCTAAGCCAGCCGCTGGGTCCACTCCAGGAGTGGTCTCCGTGTTCCATGACCTGTTGGGCATTCTTTGGGGCCCATAGAGGATCCATGAGCAATCCAGCCTCAAGCCCGACCATGCCGTACTTGGCCAAGTTCAAACCCATCGTGCTAAGTATGAACCATGAATAGTAGACGAGAGTGCCAGAGCGGCCAACATAAAGTCCGCGGACAGGCTCGACTACGAAGTACTTCCGGATTATTGCAAAGTAGACGGTCATAATGGAAGGATAAATGATTGAGAGAATGCTTCTGAAGTAGAATATTCGCAATTTTCTTCCTTGTGGCAAGAAACATTCCTCTGCTGGGGTAGAACCATGTCGTGAAGCACTGATGCTGTTTAGATCTGATTGATTTGAGAAACTACCGGCAAGATATGGCTTACTCTGCGGATTCTGAGGAGCGGGACCTCGAGAGGGCTGGAATTGTTTGTAGTGGAAAGAAGACGCTGTATGTGCTATTTAGGCTGAATATCTCAATGTAGTGAGAAAATATAACACCCACTTGGAAACTTCGCCGCGTTTGCGAGCAGTGTCTGGACCCATCGACTGATGAGAGTGCATGTCGGTCACGTGTGCGAAGGTTACCAAGGACACTTCACACTTGTTGACCATCGAGATTTATTGAAAAGTTCCAGTTTTGTATCTAGGAAGTATGGAGGATTCTGGCCTTGCGCAGAGCCGCAGGCTTACAAGCCGCCTCAAATCTGTCCAATAGCGTGGATGCGATTGTTCTTCTCCCGCGTGACCCATGCGCCAGCTTACGCCAAGCAAAGAATGCCGCTGATGAATCAGCCAAGCTATCCGCATATGTTAGAGCAAGTATTGCGCAAGGCTGAGGGACAGGAATTGTGGCTCAGAGCTCTTACGTGTCTTATGACAAGTAGAGCAGAAGATTCCACAGCTCCGGCCATGTTTTCAAGCGCCACTCAGATATCGACCGAGCAGTAGCGGCATGCTGATCTTTCCTAAATAAATGAGCCATATAAAGCGTGTGCTCGTGATTCGAAAAGAAAAGTCCCCAACATCAGGGAGCCTGACGCTTAAAGTTTGCCTTCAGCATTGTATTATTGCGATAGGTGTGAACTTGTGAGAGTGATCCAGAAGTTGCTCAATTGGACTTGAATTCTCAACAGTACCATCAAAATCCTGATCAGAGGCAGAGATTATCATCTTAAGATGGGCTCTGTCCCTCTCGCGACGGGCTGTTCCTTGCGTCCTCCGCGTCTCCCAGTAGTATTTTATCAGGAATGAGTAAGCAGCCAATGAGACACAGCCCCATCATCGGTACAAGCATGGTAAAAACGGCATGAATACCCTTCATCTTCGCATCCAGGATATCTGACTCCCATCGGTCTGAGCCAGGGTTCCCTGTCTCCCAGCTTCCATCAATTACCTGTCCTCGTATGCTGGAAGGCAGCGTTCTTGGTAGTGCAGAATTTGTAACGGCGAATTGGACCGCCGTTGACAGCGCGACGCCCACAACTGATCCTAAAGAGCGCATCATGTTACGTGTTGAGGTTGCTACGGCCCTGTCTTCCGCCTTGGAGAGGGCCTGTATCGCCACGATAGCTATGCAGATGTGAGCGAGAAGGCGCCTGGCATTACGGAGAACCGAGTATCACCTGGCTGAAGCACAAATCCAATTCCGGTTCCTTCAATAACCAGCGTTACTATGTAAAGGCCGGGCGGTGTTGTTCGTGAGAACAGCAATTTCATCCCGGCTCCAAGTGTCCACAGCGCCATTCCAGAATACAGAACAGGCCCATATCTATGTTCGTCAACTCAGGTAAATGTGGGAGTATTCAATGATGGATGCTCCACTCACCTCTTGAGCTTAGACATTAGAGGCCCAGAAAACACTCCAGCAACGCTCTGAAGTAGCAAGAGGGGTAATACAAGTGTTGCACTTTGTAGTGGGCTGTATCCCCGGACTTCCTGAAAGTATACGGGGAGAAAATACAAATCAACTTGCCAGACCAAATTATAGAGACCGCTTTGGATATAAATGATCGTTGTTGATGTTTGATTGAATAGACGCATTGGAATCATTGGAAGGCGGGCAAAACTTCTTTCAACGATTACGAAGAAGACGATGGACACGCCGCCTATGGCCAGCATCGAGATAACAAGCGTGCCATTCCATGGCCAGATACTGCCGCCGGAGTTGATCGGGATCTGATAAAGCAAGAATAACGCCCACGATTAGATAACGTGGCCAGGGAAATGAGGGTTTGTCAGGATACCCGAACTCACAAGGATAAAAGCGATACCCACGACAGCAGCGCCCAAGCCGAGCCAGTCAATCTTCAGGAGCTTGTCCTGCCAGGTACCCACAATAGGTTTTAGCGGCAGAGCAAGCCACGTGACGATGATGCAGACCACGGCCAGGATTGGAGGCACCCAGAAGATCCACCGCCAGCTCTGCCCGCCATGCCGCAACACGCCCGCGGCAATAAACGGCCCCGTGCTCGCGCCCAGACCGATCGCGCCACTCAGCACGCCCTGGTACTTGCCCCGGTCCTGCAGGCTGACCAGATCGCTCACGGTGATCTGCACGAGCGAACTGATGCCCCCGCCGCCGACGCCGCTCAGCGCGCGACACACGTACAGCCATGTCGACGTTTGCGCGAAGCCGCAAAGCAGGTCGCCCAGGATGAGGAAGCCGATGCAGGCGAGGAGGATGGGCTTGCGGCCGAAAATGTCAGAGAGGCGGCCGTACAGAGCCTGGAAGGCGGTCTGCCCCATCAGGTAGGAGGTGCCGGTCCAGGTGATGCTGTTGCCAGCGTTGAGGGATCGGGATATGGCCGGCAGGGCGGTGGCGACGGAGTTGATGTCTAAGAAAGAAATAAAGTAGATTGCAGCCAAGCAAAGGTAGGCGGAGAGGAGGCGGCGGAACGGCAACCGAGAGGTTTGATCGTGGATTTCATGAGTACTCCGGCGCGGGGATGCGGAGTCGTCTGGGGAGACGACCACGACGCCATGGGCTTGCGTTGAAGATCTGGTAGCACTGAGCTCTAGGGTGGTCGCCATTTTTCTGATATGTGCTGCTTGGCATCCTAATGATTCCCGATGGTCACTGTCAATATATTGTGAGACTCATTTGGCAAAGAGTGGTGGGGATGAGGGGTAGTTTTTGATCGCGCAATCGGTACATCACAAGACCACTAACTCCTTATTTGCCAGTCTTAGCCCCTGGCATACGGGGACTGTCACATCACACTTTTGGCTTGCACATGCCGAGAAGCCAAGTTCTGTAGGGCCCAGCAGCCTCACCTCAATTGATGCTGATACTATCAAGCAGCGAGCGTGAAAGCGGACTCCTTAATCCATGTGGGTGTCAACGGGAAGGTTCTCATTGGCGGGATGACGCTCAAGTATACTTGGATGCTCTGTAGGCTAACTATTGGTAGAGGAAGAGTGCTGGTGCATTCCGATTTAGGATCCTGTCAGTAAAACGGTATGCCCTTGAACCGTTTCACGAAACGATGCTATCAGGCAGACATTCTGTCACTGCGACAACATGATTAATCGCCGCTCAAGGCTCATCGCATTCCTACTTGGGGTTTTATGGCGAGCTTACTTGAACATGGTCGCTTAGCGTGATTACTCAACCACTCTGCAGGCCCCGCACGCTTACTGCACCACTTCCCAGTCACTAACTGCGCAATATCGTTCGATAAAGAATACGACTTTGATCCTTCTGCGCAGAACTGGTCAGCATCGTGAAAGAGATTAGAAAAGATACTGCTCCATCACCTTAATAAGCACATGAAACCCTCACCAGGCAAGATTACTTTTTGTCTTTCATGGAACTTAATAACTCGAACAAGCCTCAGAATCTTCCAGTTTAGATGCAGCACGATAAGCAAGAGGATTCCATGGACTGGTTGCATGCTAGCCGAGACTTCCTCAGCACGACTGCCTTGCATCGGGTCATACATACTATATAAGAGAGTGTGGCCAACAGCAGAAGCGGCCACCAGCATTGGCATCAAGGCGAGCCAGGCCTCACTTCCTCACTACTTTCGGAACTTGCACTGTGGTTGCAGTGACATGCGCCATGTCTCCCGCCGCCCCAACTGACAACTCCAAGCCCTACTTTCCCGTTGCCGGTCTCGCTAACGACGGCTGGTCCACCGAGGATGAGGCAACGGCCACCTGCTTCTGCGGTGCCGTGCAGCTCAAATTCGTAAGCCGTCACACTCTGTTCCTCACAGCCTCTTCTGACACCTGACCACGCCGCCGCAGCCAACGCAAGGCCCCGGCCTGATCACGTCCTTCGTCTGCAACTGCGCCGACTGCCGCAAGATCACGGCCTCGATGTTCGCGAGCAACTTCACCATCGCGGACGCGCACCTGACGCACGTGCGCGGCCGCGAGCAGCTGACTGAGTTTGCGCAGGCGCGCAGTATCGCCAGCGGCAACCGCATGGCCAACTACTTTTGCTCCACCTGCGGCACCCTCATGTACCGCAAGAGCTCCGGCGCGCCCGACGCCAGCATCCTGCGCATCGGCACCGTCGACGACTTCAGCCTGCACGAGACCAAGCTCAGGCCCCAGGTCGAGCAGTTCGTGCCGTGCCGCGTGAATTGGTTCGCGGGCGTTGAGGGCGCGAAGAAGACGGAGGGCGATCATGTGTTTCCGCAGAAGGAGTGAGCGTGGAAACCGGCGCTGGCGAAGAGGTCGATTCGAGGGGCGCGGGCATTGCGGTTTCTTGTGTGTGTGGAGTTGGCGGAGGTGGTTGCAAAGGCGTCGGGGCAGGCTGGGTCTATGCGCCTCCTGCTCGCCCGGCGAGGCGTTCAAGTTTTTCTCCGTCCCATCTCTTCCTGAATAGTCACTCTTTTGCACTGAGTTATAATCATTCACTTCTAAAAGTATTTAATATCGGACTGTAATGCAATGTGCTCAAAGACGCTTTCAAAGCCCGCCCTTAGCTTTATACAACTGCATGAATTCATGGATGTTATTGAGCGAGTCCGTCACCTCGTTCCGCAGATATCGGCAGCTAGTGTCCCCTGACTGCCCTGCACGTATTATCATCCTTGCCAGGCTCCAAAATTCGGTGACGTGTTTGGCGAAGCCGTCTGGTTTGGACTTTTCCTTCTCTGCGACTGCTTCCCATAGTTCTTTCCAGCGGTCTGTACCGCGCAGAAGAGTGTTCGAGGCTTGATCCGCGAGGCCGTTCTTTCGTACGACCCCAGCCATAGAAAGCAGACCTAGAGTTGTCTCAAGGGTTAGCAATAGGTGCGACATGCTGCTCTTGAAGGAAGATGCCTTACAAAAGATGACAATTAGTAGGTGCAGTGATGAGGTATGGCTGTAAATTCCATCTTGCGGTCCAGGCCAGGAGTCACAAAGAAGCGACGAGACGAACCCATACGGCGACAAGCGTTCAGTGCTCCGTGTCTGGAAAGTTCCGGAGCGTGGGCGGGTATTAGGAGGATTGTCGCCATCGCATTCGTCCCAATTGGGGAAGTCACCGGTCAATTCTGAAACGGCTATTTGGGGAGGATTGTTCATGAAGATGCTGAAGTACACATCCACGATGAATGTCCAGACACCCAGTCTGCTTAATCGTTAGCCATATGTCGCATTACGCTACTTGCCCTTCGGAAACACGGTTCCTCTTCAGTCTCTTCCGGGGATAGCTTTCTGCAGGAGGCTTGTGAGACTTACCGTATGAGCGCTTCGGTTCTGAGGTATTCGCCGCTATCATTGCTATGCCTGGCACACAACGCTCCAGAATGACGGAGAATGGCGACAAGACGGGGCTGTCGTTCCACCCTTGTTCTGCGGCGAGTCTCGCCTTGATTCTTGGCCCCTTGCAAGATGTGGATGATCTGTGCTGCTTGCAGGACTTGAATCTCACCCTCAGAGAGCACCTGGCTTTGACCCGCGCCCATCTGGAACGAGTGACTGAATATTTGGTGGCGGAAGATGAATTCTTCAACGACGTCGCAGAAACAGCGCGCTGAGATAGCCGAGTCGGTGGGCGGTGATACCAAGGATCCAAAGAGGAACATGGCAAGCAGAAGGCGTGCCTCCACCTTCTCGCTCTGAAAGTATTTAGGCTGCAGGATGGGGTTGTACGGGTGTTGGAAGCGAAAATAATGATCAAGAAATGTGTGAAAATTGGCCGAGGTAAAGACAGAGGCGGCGAGTTCCCAGTTGAATCTCTCGCTCTCCGCAGGGTACTTCTGGATGAACAGAGCATTATGCACATTCGAAAGCTCATAGAGAATCTCACCAATGCGTAACTCCATGGCTTCCTGATTCGGGAGAGCTTGATACTCGTCTGTATTGGCCTCGTCGATCATGACCGGAAAGATCTCCACGATGTTGAAATACCATTGCGTGCAGCTGAAGTCAGGGCCAATTGCAATCGGGGCTGGTTCTTCGTCCCGATGGAATGCCAACTGGCACTCATCCAGAAATTCTGTCATTGTTCGGTCTGAGTTGAAACTGGTTCCTGGCTCAGTGAATCTCAAGAGAAAGTCCATAGCCGGGGATGACTCCCCGCTCTCGATAGCAATACTTGGCGATCTTTCTGCCTGGTATTGTGACGGTGTCGCTGACGCAACCACGGCTGCCGAAGTGGCTGACTCCGAGCAATCATACAAACACCCGGTGCCTCGCTTACAGCACCGAGCACAGGGATTCGTGCCGTCACAGGCCATCTTCAGCTGCCTGCAGCCCTCACAGGACCTTCGCTTCTTCCCGCGCTTGGCTGTCGGCAGATGGACATGCTGCCTGCCGGGAGGCGCGCAAGTTCGAATGTGGCGGCGGACAGCATCACTGGTGATTAAATAAGCCTCGCCGTGAAGCCCCTCCCCGGAGCACTTACATGCGGGAGAAGGTCCTTCTGCAGAAAGGGCATTCTCGTTTACGCATGCCGTTGTCTAAAGGGAGGTCAGCGTATGACTTCCGTGGATGATCGCGCTATTGCATACGTGTTGCCGCATGGCGGAGGAGATGGCTGTTTGTTGAGAATGATTTGTTGCATGTAGAGCACCAGTTACTTGACTGGGGCGCTTCGGTCGGCATGTTCCACGTCAAACCTAGATGCTAGGATGATGAGGCGTCACTGATGAGATTGTGGGTTTTGTTCCGACTTGAATCTTTCGGAACTCAGCCGCAAGGGGTGTGCGAGGGCCGTGGACTAGTTGGTGGGTCTACCTCCGGGGTGGGTTTTGTGCCGGAAGCGCCTCAACTTATTATTAGTCGGCCGCTAAAGATATAGAGGAGGCCGAGTGTTTCCGACGCCGCCACAGCCGATCAAACCCCATGGCGCCTCACCAACAGCAAGATAAGCCTCTCACTTACGCGAAATAGTCATGAATAGCGTCTCGTCATCAATTTTCTGAACAAAACTTGCACGCGCAATATTTCACGAGGATTTCAGCAAAACAAGGTCCGTTTCCTCCGCACCCACTTCCACAGCGACATCCACGGGGTCCGAAGAGTCGGCCACATCCAATGTGCCAGCAAGGATTTCGTTTTTGTACACTCCGTAGTGGCCCACAGGCAGGTTTTTGACAAGCACCCGTATGCTATTGTCCGTTAATGATTACTCATCTTTCAATGGCAGAATGTCCACTTACGTCTTCTCAGAAGCATCCCAAGTGCGCATAGTAACGACCATTGCTCCCTTCAATTGGTCCCACGCTCCCCTGAGGAAGTCTACGTCCGAACTCAGGCGTAGGCCATCCAAGAAAGGGTAACCCGCGAAATGCTCTGACGACCATGGCGCATCCCACATTCTCTTCTGGCCATCTGTGACGTTGAGACGCGCATATGCAATGCCCGCATTGCCTGAGTAAGGATCCATCTATTTCCAGTTCCCGTCTTTGTCAACCAGCTCATTGGAACGAGGGTAGAAGAGGCCACCGCGTTCCCAGCAGGGGTTGAGAAACCTGTCTGCATGTAGCAGGAGGCCGTCGCAGGTTGCGGCATCGCCAACCTCAGATACCCATTGAGCAACGTAGCCGAACACTGGTTGCGACAGAGGCCCAGCAGGCTTCGCTTCGCCTGTTTGCTCCAATCTCTCGTGGGCTCTTTGCTTCGTGCTCCATGCATATGGGTCGATTGTTTCGCTTGCAGCGAGTTCACGAATGGACTTGGCCACCTCTTCGTCGTTGAGATTGATTCTGCCGTCTGGAGCGTACGACAGGAAGCCCAAGGACTGTGCAGGGAAGAGCGAATGAACGAATTGTGAGTTCCAGCTATTCATGAACGCACTCGTCCTTCCCAAAATTAGCGGAGCGGTCGGGCCAAACTCGACGGGCGCTTACCAGGCAGAAATTGCAAGGTCTCCAGGAACGGTACGGCCTTGTTTCACCATGTACCAATTGAAGAAGAACTTGTCTTCCTGCACAAAGCTATTCTCCCCTCCCCACGCAGCCGAATATTTCTGGAGAACTTCTTCCGCAACATTGGTACCTTTGCGGAAATCATTGTAACGCATCGCGATAATCTGTAACTTGACAGTCAGACAGCCCAGTGTGCGGAGGCGCGTAGACTTACCGGAAATTGATTGCACACTATGAATATACTATTTGGCTCGCAGCAGACGCCCTTCCAGTTCTCACGCTCCATCTCAGCCAGTATTGCCTGCTGAAGACTGCTCCGGGAGTACGTAAACTTCTCCGGCCCGAATCCCCAGAATATCGGATCCCAGAGAAAGTTAAAGCCTCGGGCTCGTCATATTTGTCGTCGTTGAAGAGCATTGCGTGTAACGATACCATGAGAAGAAGATGGCCGGAATACTTTGATCGTATGTCAATCACACAGAAGCATAGCTGGATACGTCAAAGATGCTTACCATGATATTCTCCTGTTTATTTGGATCTGCCCAAGGCTTGCGTAGCTCGACCAAGTCAGGATCCACAATCTTTCCACTTTGACTGGTAAGGTACCAGTAGCCCCAGACCTCCCTCCGCAGCACCTTATGGATCAGCTGCTCCAGTAGCTTTTTGAAAACAGATCTCAAAGCGGGGAGGCGATGATAATGCGCCGCTCCGGCTGCGTATGCCATCGTCGCCAGTTGGTAGCGGTATGCGTCAGTCCACTCTTGGCCAGGGTCCTGAGCTCCCATATGATGCCACTCTCCGTCTGGTTGGGTGACGAGGTTGTGGAAATGGCGAAGATGACCTGCTTGTTCCTTTGACAATTTCGGGTAGTTGGACAGGAAGTCTGACGGAAGCTTCGGCGGAAGACTGCTACGTCCAACAGTGAAGCTTCCAGCTCCAGCCTCGTTCACAGCTTCGCCAGCCAGAGTGATGGTGGCCATACTTGAGATCGCGATCGTTTTGAAGCGGATGGTTCTCCGATGCTGAGACGGTCGGCCTCTTTATGGATAGCCGTAAATTCGCGTAAACTTTGTCCTGCTTAACGGTTGAGCAACGAACAACAACTTGCCGATCTACACTCGAAATCCCCCGGTTATTCAACAGCTAGGATACTGGACCTGAACCAGGTTCTTTTGCGGGCATGGGCACTTATATGAGAAGCGGAAGAGACGGAATTGTAGAATATAACCGAGGTTCAGTGCCACGAATTCCTTGCCAATGCGCCAACCCCCCTATCTCTCCCCGTTCTTCCCTTTCTCCTACGTCCTGATTACTCATCCATCCAGGCTAACTCGCATCCTAATTCCGCAGCAATAATCAACTTTCTCTGAAAGAGTAACGGAATGGTCCGTAGATCCGAATAAAAATAATAAGATAGGTTGTTTCAGGGGCCTTGGACGCACAGGAATGCTTTGTTCCGGCAATAGAGTAAGGAAGCGTCTGTATATCGCTGACGGCACGTTCAAAAAAAAAAAAAACCTCACGTGGTTTGCCCAATTCTTTTAATTGCTTTCGGGGGACATACATATCGTTGGGAGTTGGGGCTGGGGTTGGGAAGGGTCTTGCCATGCTATTTCTCATACAACGTCCCCTCCACAATACATTGTAATGCTTGCTTTACGAATAATGGCTTTCCAGAACCTCATTTTCCGTCTTAGGCATAGCGTGCGAGGAAGAAGAGATGTGGACGATTTTCAATTGGGACCTGTCCCCTGCTCACTCCCGACAACGAAGGTGCTGAAACGTGCCCTGAGGCATCGATCCGGCCATATACAGCAGGTTAAGCTCCTACGACATAGCCATGACCAAAAGCTTTCTTATAGTGCTTCAGTCGCGGGAATACAAAGATCTGCTCGCCACCTCAGTCAATCTGCAAAAAGAATTTCCGGACGGTTTGCAGATTATCGTCAAGCTGGCCAACAATATGCTCACTCCAGACAAGCCCCGTCACGCCGGCGGCTTGTGGCACATTAATGGACAGCTGAACAAGTGCGTCTGTGCCACACAGCTCCGTAGTACTATGGCTGCGGGAACATCACCGAGAGCCATCTCGCCTTCCAGCAGAGGATAGAGCGTGGCCATATCAACTCGCATAGCTACGAGCAAGATGATTACGGCGGAATTGAGTTTGTCTATGGCGTGGTATTCATGATGGGACGGCAGTACGGGAGCTTAGGCAGTTGCGCACGACAGAAAGTCGGCTGATTACCTTCCCCAACGCTCTCCAGCGCCGGGTCCAGCCTTCTGATCTTGCGAAAAAAAAAAAATATGAAGAAGTGGACATCGGAAGATTCTGACGTCGTTTCTGGTGGATCTTTGATAACATGTGTTGCCTACCGAGAACGTGGCATCGCAGAAGGAGTGGTGGACAAATGAACTGCGTGAGAACAGTGCACTAAGCATGCTTCCAGAAGAGCTTGCGAAGCAAGTGCTGGATAAGTTGGGTTATTTGCCGATAGATCTGTATGAGGAGAAAAAGCTCCGGCGAGAATTGATGGAGGAGCGCAAGGAGGTTCAAATGGCCGCACAGGAGGTCATCGAGGGCGCGTCCATCAATTTATATGAGCAGTGATTCGCCTTTTCCAGAGCAAAGTAAGCACCTGATCTTGTCTGTCGTTGTGACGGGCCGAGGCACTGTGCCAGCATGAAAGTGATTATTCCTCCTGCTATACAACATGATCAAGCCTTCAAGCGTTAACTTGTCAATAAGTGTCGGGGCTCCTATCATCAAATCCGCTCAACACTCGGCATCTGTGTGATCGGCGGCCCTCATTTTTTCAGCTAACGTACTTCCGAGGATCGCTTTCATTAATCCAGCTCCTGGCAATCTATCTATTACGAGAAAAAGAAAGTCGATAGAGAACTCGAGCACATCATTCAGTCTCTGGGCTCTACATCCCTAGAAACAATTTCATCACACCCACCCCAAGAGGCCAATTGTCAGCTCATTGCCACTCGCAATCTCCTGCTGCCTGGCCTTCAACTCATCCACATCCCAGTTCACCCACGCGAACTTGCCCTTCAAAAACTCCGCCTCCGGACTGACCAACCAAAGGAAAAAGTGGCTCGAAAGGTCAACTGCACAGAAAGAGCGTCAGCAAAACATCACCTCTCCCGAGCGAGGAATAAGCCTCCTTAAAAGAGAAAAGGAAAGGAAAAAAAAAAAAAAACTAACTCTGATCCGTCGGCAACGGCAGTCCACTCTTGGCATACATATCCGTCTCGATAACTCCCGGGTGCGCGTTCACGAACCGCAGCCCCTCGCCGCCCTTCTCCGCCTGCAAGACCTCGACCACCTTGGCGGCGGCCAGCTTGCTGCCCGCGTAGCCGGAGAATTCGGGGAACGCGCCCGCGTGCGCCGCCATGGTCGACACGTTGACGAAGACGGCGCCCGGCTTGGTCGCGTGGCGCACGAACCCGCGCGCCAGCAGGAACAGGCTCTTGACGTTGACCTCGTACGCGCGCCACCAGTCGTGCTCGTCCGCGGCGTCGACCGTGCGCGGCGTTTCGAGGTAGCCGGCGTTGGCGACGAGCGCGTCGAGCGTCGTGGAGGGGCCGAAGGCGGCCGTCAGCGCGGCGAAGGCGGCGGCGACGTCGGCGGGGTTGGTCACGTCGCCGGCATGCAGGGCGACGGCGGTGCGAGGGTGGGACGAGGCAATGGAGGTCCGCACGGCTTCGAGGCGCGCGAGGCGGCGGCCCATGAGCAGGATGTTGCGGGCGCCGGCTTGGGCGTAGGTGTGGGCGATGGCGGCGCCGATGCCGGAGCCGCCGCCGGTGATGAGGATGGTCTTGCCGGCGAGGGAGAGTTCAGGGCGGGTGGGGGAGATGGAGGGGTAGGTGGTTGTGTGGAAGGTTTTGGTGTAGGTGGGGAGGGCGGCCATGGTCGTGAGTTGGGCTTTTTCGATTATGCTTGTCGGTGGATGTGGAGATGGGAAGAGAACTGGTCAAGTGCTGCTGGCCTCTGCAATTGTGCTGTTCTGTTTTTTGTTGTTTATTCTTGTACAGAGACTGAGGATCAGTACTCTTTATGTTCGACGTCCAGTCTCGCACGGATGGGGGCCGTTCATGATGAAGGCTGCGCTTACAATGCTGGAGCAAGGTCCCCCGGTAGCAGATCATGGTCCCTGCGTATTGTTCAGCATCTGGAATATCAGACGCTTTTCGCTGAGTTGCATGAATTCTTCGGGCAAGTTTGATGACGACTAGGCGGGATTCTTTTTGTGCGGCGTTAGCAAGCATCACCCATTGGTAATAATAAGTGCCACAGGCTGATGCAACATGCTGCATGTAAGCTGGAGGGTTTCGTCCCTGCCGAGAAACAAAGCTTGATCCATGTAGTGCAGCGCTCATAGTGTGCCCTGAGCAGAGATGATTCTGTAGCATGCTAACCGGATACCTTTACCGATCAGTATCGAAGACCGCCTTGGCTTGACGTGGCGAAGTGGAGGGGACGAGTTTCGGCTTCTTGAATTTTCCCGGTGTTGGCCCACTTTTCAAAAATCGCTTGATTGTTCGAAAACCACCTTCACCATCCCGTAGAGCAATTTTCGGTGACAAGTTGTAATGCCGTCTTGTAAAATCCCTATCAGCTGGTGATGATGACATATCAAATTTCTGCAGACCCTTCTCAGTGAAGGTAAGTGGATGCCTGAGACAGTTTGGCGACATTCAGAATTCACAAGGATCCTTGAAGTTGATCACTGAAAGCTCTAATCATCACCGCGAGTGCGTACATGATTGCGGTTAGTTGCTGACATATTTCGGCTTTTAAACGCCGGATGGGTTGCTTGATTGGAAAGCACCACACAATGCTCGGATTCGTAAGCGATCAAGATGCTGCTTTTGAGGGGCCCTCTGATAACTGATTTGCTGAGGTGCCCCAAGCTATTTGCAATCATCCTCGGAGTTAGTTAACGTCGAGATAATGCTGCTAGACTATCTCTCAGAGAACGTTGCCCATAATCTCGCATGCGAGAGTGGCGTACCTAGCCGGTAAGGATAGAACGGCCTGGAAAACATAGCTTTGAAGCTTCAAATGCATCAACAGAATTATGATTGGACATATATGATTCAGCATTACGATGTATACTACCGAGCCACGGTCAAGTACGAGCCTTGAAGGACCGCCGAGGTTTGCTGTTGATGCAGGAGCTTTGGAGCAAGTGAAGCAGAGCTGTTGCAGTTGTGAGTCCCTCTAAACACATGTGACCGGCACACTCGGCGGCATGATGCTCTGGTCGTCAAGCAGTGAAAAAAAAAACCGTTTCTAATTACCTATCAAGGTCGAAAGAGGTTGAGCCGAGGAAGAGCTTCAAATAAGGATTCGTACATAAGAGTTCTTCAGTGACGAGGCTGATGCACCTTTCTACGCTCGGTGCTCTAGTGGCTGGATCTTCGAAAGACTCACAAGAAGTGCGATTAGGCCTCATGGTATCAACAATAGTGTAACGCCCCACGCCACGCTAAACCGGCCCTCTGAACTCCAAAAAGAAATTACCCAAACACACCTGATGTGAGCACAAGCCTCCGAAGCGATTATCACAGGTGCGAAGTGGCGGTTGTCAAGCTTAGAAGAACTTGCGCAGGATCATGAAGGCCAGGGCGCCCAGTACTCCGTAAATGGCCTTATCGATCCAAGTTGGGACGCCGTCGTCCATTGGTCGCTGCTGTTGGCGCAAGGTTGGAGGAGCCGGAATCGTGCGGGTAGGCACGGGAACAGCTGGAGCGCCTGGCGCAGGGCTCGGAGGAGCCGCTTGCGCAGCCGCTGCTGGTGCTCCGGACGGACTCGAGGGTGTCTCGGCCGGCGTGGACTGTTCAGCGCCCTGCTGCGCAGATGTCGTAGCCGACTTCGCCGCCGACGCGCCCGACGATTCCGCCTGGGCACCCTCCTCCTTGGCCAGATCCTCACGATACGCCAACCGCAGCTCCTCGGGCACCTCCTCTTCCTTCCGCTTGCCCTCCTCGGCCTCGGCCTCCTTCGCCAGCTCCTCCCTCTCCCTCATGATCTCCGCATTCGTCTTCGCACAGCTCGCACACCGGTATGCGCCCGACTCGCTCGCCATCTTCTTGCGCGCCGCCTCGGTGCTATCGATGCCGCCGACCTGGCCCTTGGCATCGGTGTCCATGAAGCTCCGTATCGCGACGAGGGCGGTGCGGATGCCCCAGGCGGGCTGCCACGTCTCCTCATGGTGGCCGGAGATGCTGAGGCAGATCTCGCGATTGACCTCGAAGCGGCCGGTCGGGGTAACGAAGCGGAACGAGGGCGGGCGCAGGGGGTACTGGGCGGGCAGGATGATGCGGCCGTGGTAGAGGCCGTTCGCATAGGGCGACGGCTCGGGCGGGCCGCGCAGAGTGAAGTGCCATTCGAACAGATTGTCCTCGAGCGGCTCGGCGTAGTAGTCGGCAGAGGGATGGTTCGCGAGCTCAGAGGCTTCCTTGACTGTTGGAGGCAGAGGCGTTAGTGGTGGACGGCGTGGGGGCGCGGCGATGCAAGGGCGATGCAGGTGAGAGCGTACGGATGCGCTTGATTGTGGGGTTTTTGGTGTTGAATTGGCCGCGCGTGGACATTTTGGCGGACTTGGAGAGCGGAGGAGTGGAGACGGCGGGTGCGACAGTTCTACGGCATGCGGGAGAGATGTTCGAGTCTATTCTGAGGGTGGGTACTTTATTTGGGTGCAACGTGGAGGATTAGAGCCCGCGATTCGATTCGGGAAGCTGACGTCGCCCGCTAGGAGCTGCTGCGGCGGACCAGAGGAGCCAGCGTTGCTGGCTTTATTCGCCCGCCGTATGTACATGAAACACACTTCCAGACTTCGGGCAAGCGCTTCCCCCATCCTGATACTTTCGCCGCGCATGCGCTAGGTATGACCGCCTCCTTTCAATACCGTCTGATTCTGCCCTCATCGCCGCATGTGTATCGGCGTTGTCAGGGCTCCTCTCTGCTCGCTGACCTTTGTCCCCCTTTTTGATATAGTCACTCTCTACTGCAAGTGGAAATGCTGAGACAATGATTTCAGTCTTTCTTTGCAAGGGCATGTGCTTCTCTGAGCTGCTGTGCAGTAAGGATGATGAGGTAGCCTCACTGGCCAACTTACGCACCGCTTTTCGATCGCGACTGCCTGGAAGGAACATGCCAGATACGTCTTGATGAAGAGATCATATCGCGGTTCCAGATGTGCTGCACTGATCGAAGGCTTTTTGTGACTGACACTGAGTTCCACGGCTTGGTTGGAGCTGCAGCTGATATTGATGACACCATTTTTGTGCCTTTGGGCGCAAAAGTTCCTTTTGCCTTCAGGTCTCGCAAGGACGAGAAGAGCGCCTTTCCTTTGATCAGTGATTGTTTTGCCAACGGATACATGAAGGGAGAAGCGGTTCAAGAAAAGTCAAAATTCGGTGTGGCCAGCATCATGGTCTGGTAGAGAAACAGAAGTGTTACGCAGTCCTTCGGCCAAGACGATTGCTCACTTCAGCTCTTCGAATCCATCCGCTACAGTTCCCACCTCCAACTCACCAAAAAGCAATCCTTCCTCCTCGTCAACCCAGTCCTCCCATTACCTCCGCACTCTCCCGTCTCTCCGCCCACAGCCTCGCGCACACCGCTGTCCGCCTCTCCGCCCTCTGGCACTGCCCAGATGCCTCGCTCGCCCTCTTCCACCTCTGGCACACTACCTGGCCGAGCGCCCCTCAGTCAGAGACGTCGGACGGCATCGAATATGACAGCAGCTTTATCACTTTCCCAGAAGAGTATTTGTACGATGCGTAATTGGCGGACAACAACAGTGCGGCGATGCTTGAGCTGGGGTGCGCGCTCGCAACGTCTTCGGGCTCGAGACAGTCACGTACGTGATGCTCAACGCCAGGCAGAAGCCGAGGGAATGGCGTGTCTAGAGCGCAGAGGGGCAGCTTGCTGTGGCACCATGCAAGAAGAACATAAACTGAAAGACCCAGAAACCGTAAAAGGACCATCATCAAGGCGGAGAGACCTGTCTGCCATACAAAACAGAAGCGAAATCATCAATACGGAAACACGTCTATGGGAATCGTATGCACCTTTCCAATCAGTTGTTCAGCAAGTCAGCCTTACTAGTGTCCTTGCAGTTCCCACTCGACGGCATCTTGAACACATCGGTCAAGCCAGGCGAATTGGAGTACCAACACGTGCAGGTGCCCGCCAGGAGCGAGTCGGCGCCACCAATCTGCGACGTGTCCGTCTCTTTGCACGTGAAATCGCCATTGTCCTTTTCCTCCTCGTTGAAGGGGTCCTCGCCCTCCGGGCGGGCGGTGATGGCGTAGACGGCGCAGACGTCGCGCACGGTGCCGCCGAGCTTCCCGTCGATGGTGTCGGTCTGGCAGCCGTTGAGGGCGGTGAGGAAGCGCACGCGGCAGTGCTCGATCTTGCTGGCGTCGTCAGTGCCCTGGGCGAAGAGGAAGGAGCCGGTGCAGCTGTCCGTCGCGAAGGCCAGCTCCAGCCACAGCTTGTCCGAGGTGCCGGGCAGGTCGTACGAGGCCTCGACGCCCATGGCCTTGCCCTTGCCGTCGCTGGTCTGGCCGGTGCCGGTCGAGATGGGCGGCACGATCATGGTGTCCCAGAAGCGCTTGTCGGAGCAGAACGAGGTGATGAACTCTTCGACGGGCGGCTGCGGGAACTTGGTGCCTTCGGTGGCGCAGGAGGGTGCGGGGATGCCGTCGTCCGGGGCTGGTGTTGTAGCCGGGGGCGCGGGCGTGTCCATTCCCTCCATGAACTTGTCGAAGGCTGCCTGCATGTCGCTGTCCGTGGTCGATTCCGTGACGTCGCCGATGTAGACGGAAATGGGGCCGACGGCTCGCGCTTCCTCGCCGGAGCCGATGTTGTCGATTTCGGCCTCGGTGACCTTCCAGTTGGGCGGCTTGGGGAAGTAGCCGGTGAGGTCCCAAAAGTAGTTCACCACGCTCAGCCAGGAATAAGTGTCTGCGTTTGTGCTTCCGCGAGTGGCACCACCGCCGCTTTTGATAGCGCGTTGCGCAAGCTTGTAGACCAGCCTTGGCCCATATGCCCTGGGTCCAATTTCCTCGGCGCTCACGTATTCATCTTTCACTACGAAAATTAACACCCTCGGATTTAGAGAGAATGGAACTCGAACGTACCGTGAGGCTGACCAATCGAGTCTAGGTGCATCATCTCATGCAGGAAGAACTGGCCCTGATTCTTCAGCCACTCGGCCTCCTCGGCGTAATGGAAGTCTCCCTTCTGGATTTGGTCCTCAATAAACTCGATTTTCTCTTCAAAAGTGTCCAACCCGAAGAAATTTGGGCACAGAGTGATGTAATGGTACCACCTGTTCGAAGGTCGTCAGATGGATTCCGATGCGAGGGAGGCTCTGGTCTAGACTTACCCAGTCCATCCGTGGTATGTCCAAGCATACCCACCAACACCCTTGCCGTCAATTTCTTTGCCGCACCAGCCCTTCGTATCCTTGCAGCTGGTGATGATGTCGAATTTCTTGTCTTTCTTGAAATCCTTGAAACGGTTGAAATTATCTGTGAACCATAAGTCAGTAAAGAGTTTCACGGATTTGGTGGATTGAGTGGCATATTTACCGAGCATCCGTTGCTGGAAAATGGAATAGTCGGGGCCGACATAAGTTTTCCACGCGGCAATCTGACGGGCATTGGTCGGTTTCCTGTCGCCGGTATATTGCGCAAGGGTCAGAGCATCCCAGGCCGCAGTTTCAAGTGCCGCTTTCTGGTCGTCGTTGCAGCTCCCGTCTTCGAACAGCAATCCTCCACCATAGGCGGAGACGCTCTCAGTAGACACGCCGTCAAGGGCGTTATGACAGTCTTCCGAAACCTTCTGGAAGTTGGTACACTCGTCGGGAACTTTCCTGATGCCATTTGGGAATGGGTTGTCCGCCTTAGGCAAAGAAGGAAACGAGGTCGGAGCTGTTTTCGGATTGGACTTTGATGGGTCTTCTGGGTCCACATCATCCGCAGCGTCGCGGCGGACGTGCGGCACACCTGCAACGAGGCCTGCACCTATAGAAAGGAGAGCAAGAGATTGAATGCGCATGATTGCGGTGGAGACAGTGACAAAGTGTAATGTGGACACCAACAAATCCAACGCTTCCAAGGCCTTTATAGTCTCGAGCGCAGTGCATGGTCTTCTATTTCTCGAGACCCATGATGCTCAGAATAGCTCTGAAGGATTGCGAAGCTGCCTTTGGCACGTGAACGCGGCCCGGAAATGGTATGTATACTGATGGTGTTGGAGGCGGCGCTCCAACACTGGCCAGGAGCTGAAGTGAAATTGTGGGAAGCACCCTGTTTGGGGATGTCCCAGGTTTCCTGAGGGAGTGATATTGCAAATGTGCCAAGTCCAACACGGCCAAGCTGCTGAAATGGATTTATCTCGCGGCGTGGAAAGAAAGTATCCAACCAGGGGGTGGGATGGGTCATTAGGAGAACGTAGTGACGGAGGGGGGAGGGGGGGAGGTTGGTGGATGACATGCAGGCAAGCATGTTCCTGGCCCCCAGGAAGCTGCCAACATGCTTGGCGAGAGGTTCGTGTTGGAGATAGGGCTGAGGCTGTCTGTGGTGGTGTTGGGGCCAGAGGCGCAGCCCCGCCACAAGTGTTTCGCGCACCCATCACTCTTTCCTTCTTGAACAAATCCCCATCGCCTCTCCAGCTGCCTGCCATCACATCGTCCTGACGAGCGCCATGTTTACTCGCAGCAGATCCGCCCAAGTGCCTTGGAGCTTGGCCCTCCTTCTCTGTTTGCTGCTGTCGTTCTGCACCTGCATCGCTGCGCAAGAACCGCCCCACCGCCGCCTGGTGCCGGGCGTCGGCTTCAACCTGGCCCAGGACTACGGCACCGCGTCCGTCCACCACGCCAACTCCACCGTCGCCAATGTCGTCAAGATCGAAGGCAGCCCCGCTTACAAGCATTTCATGCGCGGCCACAGCGCCGCGTCTCCACAACCCCAGTCCGCTCTGTGCCCGCGCCTGATCGCCCGCATCCCGCTGCTCGACGCCATCTGCCAGCCCTCCCAGTTGCCCTCCTCTGGCGTCGATGCCGCCAAGCCAATGATCCGCGCCCTCAAGGCTTCCGTCGAAGCTTACCTGGGCACCACCTTCTGCTTCGCCGACGTCGCGATCCCGGCCACGCTCTCTGCCGACCAGAATGCCGCCATCCGCGACGCGCTTGCGGCGGACGGCCTGCAAACCGCGCTGCCGAATCCAATCAATGCCGCCTTGGCGGCTGCCGTGGCCAACGGCATCGAGGCCGACGACGAGCGCGTCCTGCTCGCCGTCGACTACAGCCGCTCCGGCCTGGCTGCGGTGCTGTTCACCCAAGAGCTCGGCGTCTTCGACGAGCTGCGTCATGACGCGTGGCCGGAATTGGGAGACGATTTCGCTCCCCAGGACCCACGGCATTGGGACCTCGTCAGGGCGACGCTGGCGGATTTCTTGCGGGAATCCGATAGGAGGGCGGTTGTGGATGATCTGGTTAGCTATGGGGATCGTGCCGAAGAGAAGCAGTTCCGCGACGCTTTGAGGGATGTGTTGGGTAAGGCGCAAGGCCAGGCGGAAGGTGTCATGTTTGACCCGATCTTCGCGAGTGCGGCGGGCGTTGCTGATGCTTCCTTCAATGTCATGGATGATCCAGGGTTCAGCAAAAGGCCATTCTGGAGTTGTGGGTGGAGGTCGGCGCTGTATCGTGACTCCAGCGAAGCGGAATTGTGAAGCTGAAGGCATGGAGAGTCCCATCAAACGCTGGAAAATTCTACTGTCGTGGGTAGTGGAAGCATTGTTCTGGATGTGAACGTTATTGCTTTTCTTATGAACATTTGTGTCCGGATCAATGCTACGCCTCCCCATGGGACTACTTTTATTGGAAGCCGTCGCCGCGCATCGTCGGCCAAAGTACCTCTCTTCATCAGAAAGACAGAAATTTGGCACTCGCAGTGAAGAGCAGATCGACATGACAGGCTGGCATCCTCAAAAACCATAATTTGAAATCACTGAGGGTTGAACAAAGCGAGGGCCCACCTGCTGTGCCAAATAAGTAAGAGGATCGGAAACGGCCGCCAGTTTGAGTACCAGATCAACCGAATCATTCGGAGCCCGTGCCCCATGACCCACTGTCCCCACGTCATCTGCTAGTCAGGAGAATACTGCACTACTGAGTGATTCCCCTCTGCGTTCCGTCCGTTGTAAGGCTCCTTAAACCTACATATTTGGGAGCATGCACCCGTCTCCCGGAAGATCACACGACTTACACGAGGGACCTGAAAGCCGAATCCGAGGACATGTGACCAATCCTTCCTTGAATGACCTATCCGACGAGCTTCTGGAGCAGATAGCCAGGAATTTGGACACTTATACTACCCGGCGAGAGATTCTCAACGGACCCAATGAAGGACGGCCCAGCGCGCTCCATGCATACAGCTTTTGCCTTGTTTCAAGGAAATTCTATCGGATCGGAAAACCCTTCCTGTATTCCATTTTCGTAAACGACAATGATCCGACTTCTCTGCCCAACGGCGTTTCGAGGTTGATCCGCACTCCTGAGCTTTTGTCCTATGTGCGCGCCGTCGTTATTGGGGAATTGAGAGATTCTTCTACTGCCGATGAAGAAAATGAAGGTGTTCAAGAGCTAAGGGCCGCATGCACTGAAGTTTCGGAAAAGTTCAATGCCTTGAGTGAGAAAGAAAGGAGTTCGTGGCTCCAAAATTTGGAACGACTGGATTACGAGGCCCAGATTGCCCTGCTACTAGCGCTTTCTCCAAACCTGGAGACTGTTGACCTGACCTACGGGAACTTTTGCTCCAGCGGTTTCTACTTTTCTTGGTGTCGGCGCCTGATCACTTGGGCAATTCAACACATGCCTCCGCAAGGCGAGCAGGGACCTCTTTCTTCCCTCCGCCATTTCGTATTTCGGGAACCTCCTTTCAAGACTTATCCAGGGGATCATCGTTTCTGGGAGATTATGATGCTACCATCTCTCCGCAAGCTCGAGCTTTATTACCTCTCCGAGACCAGGGATGGCTTCCCCTACTGGATAGAGAAAATCAGCAACATTGACACACTCGTCTTTCGGCCTCGATCCAACACAAGCCAGCTGTTCAAGCCTGTATTGCAAGCTTGCAGAGAACTGAAGTCCCTCACCTACTCTCTGGATCATTCGGAGCACGATGGGCGTCCGTTTGATCCCGAAGGCTTCCTCCATCTCTATGAACTACGGATCCCATCACAAGTCACTTACCGATCTGGTCTTGGACTGCAACATTCCACACGAGACTCGAGCGGCCATGCCACCGATGCCTGATCTACAAGACTTCACCAAATTAAAGCGCCTTCAATTCAGGGGCACATTCTTGGTGCATAATTTTGAAGAAGACATCAGCCTTCACACTATGGGACTCACCGACTCGATACCACGGCCATACGGAGTGGCAGCACATTTTCCAAATTCTTTGGAATATCTTCTACTTGAAAGCGCTCGCATGGATCAACCACATTGGAGAACTTTCGTCACATTGCTCTCGAGCATCGGTAGATCACGCGATAATCATTTCCCGCATCTTCGTACGGTAGAGGCCGTAGTGCCTTCAATGATGTGGAAGACATCTTGTGGCAGTGTGGAAAAGGTGGGATCTCTGGCGTCTGTCGCATCTGCCATGGTGAGTTCCCATGGGATTGTTGGTGTAAATATACGCTTTGTCGACACAACGCCCGGGCAGGAACATTCCAGGACATATAGTTTCAGAAAAGACACGTGATTTGGAGGTCCAGTGTTAGGGGCTTCGTCGGCATACATTCATCCAAAACCATGGTTTATTCACTTTCGTTGCTTAATGACAGCGGCTAGGTCACAGATCTCGTGCTTGAAATTCTATCTATGGAATGAAAGTGGTAGACAAAGCAACGCAAAGCTTTTTCGTGGAAGAACGTAAAAGGTCTGCTACTTTGTCGCTGGCGGAGGGATGGTCGACATGTTGCTGGGGACAAAGCCTTGCGCAGGGTATCACATCATGCAGCTATCCTCGCCGCTCAACTCCGGACTCTTGAGAGTGCTCGCGGCTAATGAATGGACGAACCCACAGCAGCGTTTGCACACTCACTAGCCCACTCAAGATCTTGAACTGGGACTCTTTTTCGTTTGTCATTCGAAGGAATTGGGAGCTCGTAGGCCGCTGTTGCTAAGGGAGCGAGGCTCTGGAAAAGTCAAGTGTACACCAAGAAAGATATTAAACATTCTCCACACTCTGTCCTGTGAATGATGTTCACGGTATTGAGTAAAGTTCTTCTTGGATAGCGAAGAGCACGGGTTGATCACATGACTTAGAAGGATTCTCGCCAAGAAGCAGAGCTATCTTCAGCCTTGTGCTTACAGGAACATGAAAACAGCCAGAGTTTACGGAACCACTGGCATTAAACATTCTCATGCTCTGTTGGTTCGTGGCGCTCTGCTCTGGATGCATCTGAGCTAACAGCTTAACTGATTTTTACCAGTTGGAGCACCAGATCCTCTTGGCCTCTACCCTCACGTGCACATACCGCGTGACTTTAACTCCACTCTTTCCACCATTCACAATGCTCTGCGCCTTATGCACGGCAATATTCCGCAAGTCTGATCCCTCTGGTACTCACCATGCTGCGTGGGATCATCTTATATTGGCAGCCAAGTCTGGATGCAAGATCTGCTCCGTAGTCAAAGAAGACAAGGCCAATTTTCTGCATGAACGTGGATATACAGGCGGTCCACTATTCTATCATCTATACTACTATCCATGGAATAATACGGCACAGCTCTATATATCCCACTCCCTTCACGAGACAGCGGTATGGGGTCGCGCAGGACCATGGTGCGTTGTCGCACTTCATCCTTCTGATGATCTCCCACTGCCTGATTCACGTGATGAGCACCTCCGTCTGGTACAAGAAGACCTTTTGCATTCTCCCTGGCGTGTGAGGAAAGATTTCTTTTACAGGCAGTTTCCAGCCAGCACATCTCACCGCAGTATCCTCGACCTGGCCATACGTTGGTTCAGGAAATGTGAAACAGAGCATCCCAGCTGTGCCTCATCAAATGGAACTGGGGACTCTCACTGGTCACCAAAGCGGCTGCTAGACTTGAGTAACAATCGGAAGCTTCGACTTGTGGAGAAAGGGTCTGGATTCGACTCATCAACGCCGTATGCCTCCTTGAGCCACTGCTGGGGAGGCGCTGAATTCCTGCGTCTCGAGGACAGAACCGAGCTCCATCTCAAGAAGGGCTTTTCAACCAAAGAGGTTCCCAAATCATTTCGAGATGCGGTCATGATCACCATCAAGCTGGACCTTCGGTACCTCTGGATCGACAGTTTGTGCATCCTCCAAGCTGGCCCAGGCAGCAGAGAAGACTGGGAAGAGCATGTCGCAGACATGAAGCTGGTCTACCTGAATGCCGCAATCAATATCTCTCTGGACCGGGCTCGCAACCCCCACGATGGTGCATTCACCGAAAGAGACACCAACCGTATCCAGCCGTGCCATGTTCTGTGGAACCGTGACGGACAAGACGGAATGTGGACCATAGTAGACGCACTCCGCGACAGCGAGGTCCACCTCTTGCAGAGCCCCTTGCAGGAGCGTGCTTGGGTGTACCAAGAGAGGCTTCTTTCTCCACGGATCCTCCACTTCGGGTCTGAGCAGGTCATGTGGGAATGCAAAGAAGGGCAGCTCCTCAGTGAAATGCTGCCGGATTGCCATCCCAGTTTGCAGCCACACCGCTTTTTCCCGTTCACCATTCCGCAGCCTTCGAATAAGCGCTTCACACGGTCGAGAGAGAAGTCGCAGAACGAAGAAGTCTCGGAGGCCTGGTGGAGAATGGTGGGTGACTACACTCGCCGGAGCCTCTCCTTTCCCGCCAAGGACAAGCTCGCCGCGTTTGCAGGAGTTGCGCAGCGCTTTGGGGTCTTCTACAACAACGAGTATGTTGCGGGTTTCTTCCGTCAACATCTGCCTGCCGGACTCATCTGGGAGGCGGATCTGGACAACGGCGGACGAAGGCCGATCACGCGAGCTGATGATCCGTACCGGGCGCCGACATGGAGCTGGTTTAGTGTTGACGGCCCTGTACATCTGCCTGACGTCAGCGATCCCTCAAATGTCGATTTGGTGCATATCGACAGTGTTGAAGTTGCACTAGTTGACGAACGGAACAAGTATGGACCTTTGAAATCAGCGGCACTGACGCTTTCCTGCGTGCTCATGCCGTGCCGTTTCAGAAAGGATGATGAGCTGGGGATCGTGCTTGTACCTCTTCCCCAAGAGAAATATGATGAGAGACTCGGGAAAGCCATTAGCCAATTCAACCATGCAGCTTGTGTGGATCACCCACGCTACATTTCTGGAGAAGGGGACAAGTTTATGGTTCCGATTTCTGGTCGGTTTGAGGACGAAGGTGTTTGGGGGATAATTCTCAGGGAGAACGAAAGTAACTCTACATTTGAACGGATTGGGAGATATGATGTCGAAGGATATGGCAGTCTGCTTTGTGAACTTCTCAGGCTGGACAGGAAATTGTTCCAACAAATAACCGTTGTTTGATCATGATGAGCAAACTGACTTGATTGCTTGATGATCGGCCTTCAACTGGAACGTCGCGAGGTTTATGTAGTACTGCTGTCCATCCACAAAATCTGCTCTTCTATGTGCTCCCCATTGCAAGGTGGCGGAATGGCTAGACGACGATTCGCGATACGAGAGAGCGTACTTTTGGATGAGCGTGATCAGCCCAGAATGCAGTTTATATCACGTATGACTACGCTCCAAAGTTGAGGCGGCGGGTTTCATGATGGTCTAGACGTTGCCAAGGATACTGTTGGCGCCATGATATGCCAGGTTATCCGGGCCCAAAGACGATATCAGCTGAGCTTCTCCAATCTTTCTACAATGAAGTGGTGATAAAGCCGGTGGAATACCAGCTTGAGTAACACGGAGGAAGATTCTGACACGGGACGAAACAGAGGCGTCGGAATTGAATTGCATCGAAGTTCGATTTGGGGGCATGTCATAGATTGGATGTACAAGCGACTGGATTGCGCGTTCTCGCGATTTTGTTAGGGCGCGTCGGTGAAAAATCGAAAATTAACTGACAAGGTGCAAAACCCGGCACTAGAGCTCCGCTCTGCTCGTTAGCCTTTCTGCCCTCCCCCCGACCTCCTTTTAGATGTAGTCACTCTCTACTGCAAGTGAAAGTGCTGATACAATGTTTTCAGTCTTTCTTTGCAGCAGTAAGGATGATGAGGTAGCCTCACTGGCCAACTTACGCGCCGCCCTTCGATTGTCCGTCAACACCAACACCATGCTGCTTTTTTTTTTTTTTTTTTTTTTAGCTCTGCTGCAGGAAGCCTCTACCTGAAACGCTGTGGCTGGCTGACCGGTGCTCAAAACCTGCTTGCACGCCATTGTATGTTTACAGGGCCTGCAAGGCTGCAACACGAGAAGGATGCCGGTTGGCCCATGGAGGTTGCACTGCAGCATCGCCCTTTCTGCAGCGCGAGCGGGTCATGCTAAAGCGGCAAGGCCTTTTGGAGCCCTTTCTATGAATCCATGCTTTCCCCCCACGGCCTGTGTAGACTCCGCTTGCCATTCCAGCCTGCACCCCGACCTATCGTACTTCTTGCAACCTCGCTGCCGCTTTTACCAACTCCTCCCTTCCGCTACACAAGCCTCGCCGTTACCTGTCAGCTCGCCCTGTTCTACGCTTTGGTGGCGTGCAGTCTTCCAATCACCAGCCGCGATGGAGCAATCCCGGTAACCCCCTTTTTTTGGGCGCTGACGAAGAAAAAGGGCGTGCCAGCCAGAGCTGCTCGCCAGTCTGGACCACGCTTGGGTGCCCAACTCCTCGTCCGACGAGTGCTTCCCTAGACACTCGTCCGTTGCGGAGGCGTTTTCGGACCCTGTACTGAATGACATAAACGCATGGCATCCGCTGTCTGCCCGGGAAGACCCTTCTATTATTGGCAACAGCGATGGCCATACTGGTGCGCTGCAGCTTCCGCAAAGCTTCACATCGAGCCATTTGCTTGCACCTAGCCTCCATGCCGACCAGTCCTCTGCCACCTACAATGCTTTTCGAGAGACCCTACCAGCGTCTGGAATGCCGTCTGCAGGACACGCGCAGGTTGAGTCTGTGAACACCTGGTCCTTACTACCCTACTCTGCCATCGCCCCAGGAATACCCAATGGGGGCTTAACGGAAGACATTCAACTGGGTTTTTCGTCCGTGAACGCGGATTTGAATTGGAATCCTATCAGCCAGGGAAGCCTTTACGATCTCCAGGATACCGGAGTAGAGTCCGCTCGCGCCATAGATCAAGGGCCTTCTGAGCTCGCTGTCTCTCTCAGCGACCAGACCTACGAAGCCACCAAAACGCCTCGTCCCCCCTTTGGATACCCGACATCTTTGCAGTCGAGTGACGGTGCGTACCAATGCATAACATGCGGCAAGCGCTTTTTTTCTATCTCGCTTGTGAATTTCCATGGAGGCTGTTGTGGGAACGCAACGATGGCCTGCCAAGTCTTGGGATGCTCCTTCACTGAAAAGTCAGCGGACTTGATGAGATCACATGTTCAACAATCTCATCCAAAACTCTCGGTGGGCAACCAGTGCGGAAAATCATTCCAGGACAGAACTAGTTTAGGGTTCCATGCGTACTACAGCGGTCGTCTATCATTTCCATGCACTGCAGAAAGATGTGGCAAGACCTTCTCCCGGGCCGATGTGCTGGAGAGGCATCAGATCAACCACCGTTCTGATGCTCAACGCTACCCTTGCCCGCATTGCAGGGGGCACCGTGACGCTGACGGATTCGGGCGCAAGGACCACCTGACCCAGCACCTTCGAAACTATCATCACATCGGCGTCGATGAGCTGAGCGGCTGTAACTCTACTCGCCAAAGATCCTGCCCTCATGAAGACTGTCCTGATTCGCGTCAGCAAGGAACTTATCGAAAAGGTCATGCGTTTCAGAAGAGCTCCGACTACATCGACCACATGCGCAAGGTCCACAAGGAGTCTGACTTTCCCTGTCTGGAGCCAGGATGTAAGCGAGCCGGGTCCAAGGGGTACTTCCGGATGAGAGACCTCCAGAAGCACAAGCTGAAGGAGCACGGCATCCCGATTGAGTAAACGGACCGCGAGTCAATCTCGGTAAGCTCATGCGAAGAGGTCTGGAACGCAGAGGGCTAACGCAAGGCAGACTCCTAAGAATTTGAACACGTAGGAACAGGCCTGTTCAACACGGGCCAAAACTTGGGATCTGAGTGAGCTTTACATCTCTCCTTTTGGGCAGAGTTTGGACTGGCTTCCGGGAAGAAATTTCAAAACAAAAAAAATTCGAAAATGCAAAACAAGTAAACACGCAACGATGATTTCTGGCTGCTCGTGGGAGTTGGGCGCAATCGATTTTCTCCTCACATCTTGTGTTAGGATGTTCTGTGATTCTGTAAGCTGCTCGCTACTTGATCATCGCCTATCAGCCATACCATTCCTTTCAATGCTCTGTGGTCCGGATTGCAGAAGTTCCCTACAAGCGAGAACAAGCAAGGTTCATCACTCAGCATGGCATTGTGCAGGGAAAGATCGAGGAAAAAAATGCTGCATCGCTCGTGCAATCGAGAATCCCGATCCAGACACACAGTAAGCATTTCGGGCCCAGAACACCCCGCAGTGTGTGGACGAAGCTTTGGCTCTGCACTGCACCGTGTGCGACATTCAATAGCGTGTTGGTGGAACCTTTCCGCCGCCTCCCGTCATTCTTCGTCATAAGCTGCTGTGGAAGGAAAGCGAAACATCGCCGAAGCATGGACCGTCCACGTGTGTATGCACAAAACAACAGGCAAGACAATGCGGCTAACGTCAAATTTACGTATGACGATCTCTGCTCGCGCAAGCCACGGCTGATCCCCCTCTGGGATCGGCACATGTGATACCGCCTTTTGGTAAGCATGCGCAAGGCAGAGCGCGCAGCTTACAGTGAAACAGATGATAGCTCCCGGGCAATGGCGTCGTCTGCATGCAAGGCTCTGGGCATCCTTCACACCCGGCCCGAGGACCGGGCGCGCCCCAGGTCGGAATCATTCCCGCACTCGCTTTTGTTCCGATTGTCACGACTGTGCGTCTTCCCCATTTGCTCGAGCAAAGCCGATATAGGGATATGTGCGAAAAGTCAATCTGCAATGCTGCTGGCAGCATTTTGACGTCAGTTGCGCGTAGCTGTATCACAGGCCGCGCAACCAGGAGCACTTAAAGCCCATTTCCTGTCGCTGTCTGAATTCTCCATCTGCCCAACTCGCCAATTCTTCGGACTACCGTCGCCATGGTTCGCGTGTATCCGCTCGTCGCCCTTGCCGCAGGTGCAGCCGCCGCTCCGGCTACCCCAGCCTCCCAGATCCCAGCCATCTTCACGACTTTCCCTTCTGGGACCGAAGTTGGTGCTGCTCCTCCGCTAGTGACCAGTGCCACCACCGAAATCACCAGCCATGGTCCCTACGAGGGTACTGCCACCACCACTGGTGCTGAACAGGGCCCGTCAACCCTAGCCGAGACCGTTGCGCCAAAGCCCAATCCTACCGCGACGTACTACAACCCCAACGGCAAGCTGACGGCGCCCGAGGCTATCCCGTACCAGCCTGGCGGTAAGTGTCCTACCACCGAAAGACACATTTCGAAGTATTGACAACCATAGGTGGCGTGGGTGTTGATGGCACTCTTCCCGTCTATCAGGTCCAGAGCGACTTCGACTTCGAGTCGCTGGCTCTCGGCATTCATCAGGAGTACATTGAGCTGGACCTATTCCACTACGGTCTTGCCGTCTTCTCGGATGAGGAGTTCGAAGAGGCTGGTCTTGGGGCTGAGGATCGCAAGCTGCTCGAGTACATGGCCGTTCAAGAGGCTGGCCATGCTACTCTGCTGACCAACATGCTTGGAGAGGCCGCTCCCCGCCAATGCACTTACGACTATCCCTTCAAGACTGTCCGCGAGTATGTTGATTTCATGCAGAAGTTGACGCGCTGGGGCGAGTCTGGAAACTGGGGTTTCATTGGTCACCTCGACAGCCGTGAAGCGGCTACCCTGCTTGTCCAGGCTGAGGCTATCGAGGCTCGTCAACAAGCCATCTTCCGCCAAATGCTGGGCCTCCACCCCATGCCCATCTGGTTTGCCCCCGGCATTCCTCAGAGCTGGCACTGGACCCTCCTCTCTCAGTACATCAGCTCGTGCCCTGAGAACAACACCCGCGTGGCGTGGCAAAACTTCCCTTCCCTGCACGTCGTGAACCAGCCCAACCCCAACAGGTAAGCCAAGACACACCAGACCTCTCCTCGCCGGTCAGCCACTGACATTTTCACACAGAATCTCCCCCAACAACACTGCCGCCTGGGAGACCGTCGGCAACCGCACCGGCGACCCCAGCGACTCCAACGTCCCGGCCTCGGACGACTGCACGCAAGACACGGAGATCGGCTACTCGTGCACGCCCGCGCTGCACCACGACAAGTTGGAGCCGCTCAGCTTCCCCGGCCGCCAGGTCAACCTGACCTGGGACGACCCGGGCCTCGCCGTTGGCCCCAACAACAGCTACATCACCTCTACGACGGCCGGCGAGCCCACCTTCGTCGCCTGGCTCGGCCAGTACAACCTCACCTACACGCCTCTGACCAAGACCGGCGCCAACAGTGGTTACACGTACCAGCCGGCCTCGGAGACCTTCGAGACGGATCCCGCGCTGAACGGGACCGCGTTTATTGCGATTACCGACAGTGATCTGTTTGTTACGCCGTTCAACCTGACCATGGTGAACCCGCATGTTCGTGCTTTGGGGCTGTACCAGGCTGGTTAAGTGGTTCTGAATGATGTATTGGTCAGAGGATATTCGGATCCTCGGTACATGAATGACGGCACTCGGTGGAAAGGCCCGCCTGTAACATACCCCTTGTATTGAGACACCTCGTAATCATAATTGGCCAAGCTGTTTATTCTAGAGATCATATCCGTGGATGTTCATTAACCATTGTGATTGAGAGAATAGCATTTGGGGTCGCCAGCCAGCTGGCAAACTGCTTCGGCTTCTTGCGTCGGGACAGCGAGACACCGACTGCCAACTCGCCAACCCCTGAGGCAAGTAGCTCTACCGTAGTTACGGAACCACTATGCAATATCTATCGCTTATGGAAGCGTGACTTTCTTCCTTGATGTCCTTGAAATCAGGCCTTTTCATATGTATTATTATTCCATGAGCCACGCGACAGTTCCTAAGGCGTAGATAACAACGCCAACATTCGGGCGCAACGACGGCCCTCTCTACCAGGCATCGGAATGTTATAGCGCAACCACCATAGATATCGATCAGATGATGTAGACACTGCGGCACGCAAAACGTAGAGCCGCGGCCTAAGGCGCGGGGCCAACAAACGCAGGAACGGATCAGATTAGTATTAGAGCTAAGCCCCGTGGCTCTGTTGCTAGAATTGATCAAGGTCGATGGCATTAGATGCACTAGATTAGTAGCATGAGGAGCGTGAGGGAAGCCAGCCGGTGGGTGCTTTTATTAATCCACTTGGATAAATAATCTACAGTTGCAGTTGGTGACAATTGAGTCTATGAGTGTGGCTTTGACTAATGAGCGAGATGGAGGACCGCCTGGGCGATCCTATGTCCTTTGCTGACTAAAAACCGCTATCATACACTTGATATGTAATAGAACGCCAGTGCTCCCGCATCTAGTTGGTCAGACGTGCAACAATTGCGTCCCCAAATCCCTTATACATTTTATCCAGACGTTCTTTCAAGGCTCCAATCTGGCTCTTATCGACTTCTGATTCCCCAACCCAAGTCATCTTGGTCTTGTTTTCTTCAACAGCGTCTAGAATGACCGTGCCATAGGACTCGGCGTCCTTAAGGTCATCTCTGAACACCCGAAAGCGAAGGGTGTGTTTGTCTGAATCGACGTGTTCGAGGCGCTCGCGCATAACAGAATCTGGAGCCTCTCCGAAAACAAGAGTCCGCACAGAACCAACTCCAAATCCTTCGAGAGAGGACATAATGCAGCCGGGCATCTATAGCACTTCTGATCCGAAGGCAGCTACGATGGACCAGACTTGCCCAATCGGGAGGTCTAAGGTTTGGGTGTGTTCGGTGATCTTGACGACCATGTTGCTAGATGGACAGCTGCCGAATTTGAGATTAGAGCTATTGTTTAACAAAGTTGAGAATACGGGATGATACATACCTGGTTTGTAGAAAAGTAGGATAAACAGACTCTCTCTCTCTCTCTTAGAACAAGGTAGCGGTGATA